>PVIW01012259.1:0-33053 GCA_004026585.1 Noctilio leporinus
AGGAAGGAAGGAAGGAAGGAAGGAAGGAAGGAAGGGAGGAAGGGAGGAAGGAAGGAAGGAAGGAAGGAAGAAAGGAAGGAAGGAAGAAAGAAAGAGAGAAAGAAAAAGGTTGGGGGGTGAAAGTCACAAGACAAAGAGAAATCAATATTAATAAAGAAACGTTTTAGCTGTGTGTTCCCCCTTTATGATTTCTGATTGGTCCAGGTGGAGCCAGAACCTCTAGGCTTTACCAGGAAGAAAAGGAAAAGAAAAATTAAAAAAAAAAAAAAAAAAAAAAAAAGAGGAAGAAAAGAATAAAGAAAGGGTTTAGAAAGGCTGGGGAAGGGAGGAATACTTAGATTGAGGACTGGGAATGCGTTATAGCCACAGAGTGAATAGACTTTAATTCGAGAGTAGGGGAGGGTCTTGGGTATTTAGGTGGATTGAGGTATGGGGGGAATTAAGAATATGTGAGGAGTAACTTTTGCAAAGGATATGTTGGGGCTTAATAGTTCATATTGCTCTCGGTATAATTCAGGTGCTTGAGATTGGCAGCAATCCCTTTTGTGATGCTGCCTCTTTTCCTTGGTCAGGACTTTACAGTCTATAGTCTATATTCTAGCCAGTGTTGGTGCGTGGCAGGGCCTCTAATTGTCGCAGTAGGGCTGATTCTGAGTGTCCGCCCCTAGGTAGGCTGGGCCTTCAGCAGCCTGGCTGGGTTTTAGGGCTGCCAGTGTTCTGGAGCCCGCAGGGAGCCCCCTCCCACTCCTGGCGGAGGTTCCTGCCCAGGACGCACACCCAGCACTTCTGCAGGGCAGCCCGCAACTTCAATGGACCCTGTGACGACTGGCCACACCCCCGCAGTTCCGGGAGGAGGCCGTGCCTGTCAGTCAACACTGTCTGGGGTCTGCCTACACTGTCCCGCCCTTCCGGGGTGGGCACCACGCCCCCAAGCCAATCAGCTCTCCTCGGAGTCCTTTAAGCAGCCTCTGTGCTGAGCCCCTCCCAGGCGTGGGTGGTGCGGCCTTTGTCTCCGTCAATGGGGGGGTCAGTTACCCCCGCCACTAGTTCCCAGCTCGCTGGCTTGCTGCTTGGAGTTTCCCGCGGAGCCTGGGGGCCTGTGTGGTTGCGCAGGGCTGGGCCTCCCCCCTCACAGGGGCTTCTAGCTGCTGTTTCCCTGGTGGCCCAGCAGCTCCGTTTTCGACCCTCTCGCAGACCTGGCTGGTGCACTTCCCGCTCCCCAGCTCCGGCTTCCCGCAGGACTCTTCTCCTCCGCCTCCAGCCCCGCGTGCCCGGAGCCTCCTCTCCCTGTTGCCGGGGTGAGTTTCTCACAGTCCCTCCCCTGCAAGAGTTCAATTCCGGGTTTCATACGGTGTTCGCCCTCATTGCCCACACTTCTCTGTTGAGACTTCCAGTCACCAGCGAGCCCGAAACTGGCCCCAGTCAAACGCACCCCTCTGGGCAGAGCCGTCCCTGCCCAGATCCGACCTCGGCCCGCTGGCCGGTCGGTTGGGAACACCTCACCTACTGTCCTGCTGGCCTCCTCTGCCTCTGGGCTCTGCTCTCCTGTGTCCAGATGCTGCCCGTTCCAATCCCTAGGGTCCTGAAGACGTCTCACGCTCCTTATCCTGTCCTCTAGCTGCTTTGGTACTCGAGAACACCATCAGCACTGCTCTCTACTCTGTCGCCATCTTCCCTCCTCTTTTTGGACCTAAATACATTTCTTGTGCAGAAAGTTCTAGCTACTAATTTATGTAGATAATTTACCTTTAGAAAGGTAGGTACAACATTATTCACAATAGTCAAGATATGGAAACAAGTGTCTCTCAACAGATGAATACAGAAAGAAAATGCTCAGAAGGCATTTATGCAGAGTAAAATAAGTCAGATTGTGAAAGACAAATAGTGTATTATTTCCCTTACATGTGGAATCTAAGAGAAAAAGTCAAACTCAGAAGCAGTGTAGTAGTGTGGTGGTTACCAGGATCTGGCAGGTGAAAGAGATAAGGATATGTTAATCAAAGGGTACAAGCCTTCAGTTATAAGGTGAACAAATCCTGGAGATATAATATATAGCATGATGCTATATTTATAGTACTGTATTATACTCTTGAACTTTGCTAAGAGAGAAGATCTTAAGTTTTCTCACCATACATCCAAGTTACTATGTGAGGTGATGCATACATCAAATTAACTTTATTGTGGTAATCATTTCATAAGGTATATGTATTTCAAATAATCACATTGCACACTATAAATACAATTTTATTTGTCAATAATGTGTCAACAAAGCTGGAAAGAAAATAAAGGTAGAGCTTAATTCTCTATCCCTTAACTGCATAGTGACCTTTGCTCAAAGAAAAGAGTATAGAAAGGTAAAAAGAGAAGAGTAATTTTATAGTGCAGAGTCCTGACAAATGTATACATAAAAATTCCAAGAGAGAGACATTTTAAAAAACTCCAAAATTTTACAAGATTATCAAAAACAAACTAAAAAAAAAAAAAAAAAAAAAAAAAACCTAAGAAACTGTCACAGCCAAAAAGAGCCAAAGGAGTATTCCATTGTGTAAAAGTACCACAGTTTTATGTTTTTTGTTTGTTTGTTTGTTTTTGCTTTAATCTATTCACCTACTGATGGGCACTTAGGCTGTTTCCAGGACTTGGCTATTGTATATATACTATATATATACATATATATGAATATAGCTATGAATATAGGGTTGCATACGTTCATTTAAATTGGTGTTTCAGGATTCTTTGGGTGTAATCCTAGCAGAGGAATCACTGGATCAAAAGGCAGTTCCATTTTCAGTTTTTTGAGGAAATTCCATACTGTTTTATTCCTGGCTCTTGATAGTTTCATGTCCTTTTTTCATGCTGGTGTAGTTCACAGTATGTTTCTTATTGTTTCCATGGAGTTATTTGTAATTCTCACTGAGTTCATTGAGTATTCTTATAACCATTATTTCAAACTCAGTGTCTGATAGTTTGCTTGCCTGTATTTCATTTAGCCCTCTTTCTGGGGATTCCTCTTTTCCTTTGGTTACAGGTTGTTCCTTTGTCTCACCATTTTATGTGACTCTTATTATTTGTTTTTATTTCTTAGATCGATCTACTTTGACTCCCTGTCTTTGTGATGTGACCTTCTGTTGTAGAAGACCTATGGGATTCAGTGGTACAATTGATCTCCTTAATTTAATGCTCTTGGGATGCCCTTTATGGCATTTATGTTGACCCTCTTGTTATAATTGGGTTTTGGTTATTGTTGGCTCATTCTTTGGTGGGTCCTTCCCTCTAGCTGGCTGACTGAGAGCCTCTCTGCCTGTCATGTCTTGTATGCTGTTGTACAAATGTTGCCAGAATGTAACCAAAGAGCCCAGGAAATAAGCCCACATCCACAAAAATAATTCCCACCCACAATCACACTACCAACAGCAAATGGTCCAATATTAATAAAGGTATAAAGAGAGTAAGACTATTATAAAAAGAAAAATGAATATGAAATGACTAACTGAAAGAAAGGTAGAGAGAGGGTAGAGAGAGAAGCAATAATAAGAGTAAAGAATAGAGACAAGGCAAAGAAAGAAAGAAAGTAAAATTTACATTGTAAATAAAAATTGGAGGGAAGAAGGCAAAACAGAGTCAGAGAAGGGAAGCATATAATATTAGGCTTAAACAGAAATTTAAAAAATATAGTGAGAGAGAGAAAAGAAAAAGAAAAACCAAATTGGAGGAAAAGATCCACCATAGCACTATCAACAGCAAATGAGCAAAGATTAATATAGATGGGTTGGAAATAATATAGGTGGGTTGCAAAAAAAGAAATAAAGAAATAAAAGCTTAAGAGATGTCTAGACAAAAAAGTGATTTTGAGAGGATAAAGGAGAAATACTACTAAGGGTAAGGAATAAAAACCAGTCTGAGATAGGGAAGAATTTACATTTAAAATTAAAAAAAGGTAAGAGAAACACAAAATGGAGTAGGAGAGGGTAATAGTAAAATTTGAGATTTGGAATATAAAAATTGTGAATTTCTAGAAATAAAATAGAGGAAATGCAACAATTACCACTATATCCACAACCAATAAGCAAATATTGATGAAAGGCATTATAAGAACTGGAAAAAGAATGTGAAATGACTAATGACAAGAAAAATGGTTCTGAAAGGATGGAGGGAGGAGAAATAGTAAGAGTGTGAAATTAAAACAAGTCATAGCCAGAGATAAAATAAAGTTAAAAACAACAATAAGAAGAGGAAAATGAAGGTAAAAATGGAATAAGAGAAGGGAGGAGCAAAATATGAGATTTGAAATAAACTGTAATATAAAAACTAATGACCTAATAGGCACAAACTTGAAGGACAAGAAATGAATGCAGGAGAAAAAGTAACAGAAATCTTGAAGGAGACCATGGCAGAATTCATCTCAGTAGAATCTAGTTTATCTCTCTAGATCTTTCTGTGGTGTTGTCAGATCTGCCCTTAGACAATTTGGTTGAGACTAACAGTGATCCACAGTCTGTGGCAGTATGCTTCAGTTGTTAATCTAGTTTATCTGTGATTAGCAGTCAGGTTTAAGCACCATAGCATGGGCAGAGTAATTCCTGTAGATGAGGCTATTGCTTCCCCTCAGGCTGATGCCACTTGGAGAGGTGTGCTCTGCCTAAGCAAGATGTCTCCTGCATTATGGGGGATGACTCAGCACAGGAATCCTGGCAGCTGCTCCTCCAGTTATCTTCCTAAAGCCAACAACCTCAGACTCTCCTCAAGTGTCTCTAGTCCACTCTACCCACTTTTTGTCAGAACACAGGATAAGTGGCTGCAAGCAAACTCTTGTGCACTGACCCTTTAAGAGGCTGTGTCTCTAGCCATCTCTTCCTGATAGATAGAAACCCCACTGTTTCTCACATATGGATATTATTTGGGTTCCTTTCTGGCTCTGGTATTGTAGGCTGGGGAGCCCAGCTTGGGATTTAAACCCCATGCTTTTCAGGGGGAACCCTCTGGCAACTTAAATTTCCCTCTGGCACTTCAGCTGCCATCCATGGGAGCCCAGCCAGCCCTTTCATGCCTCCTCCTCACTCCATACCTGTCATGATGTGGTGAAGTGGTTTCTTCTGTCTATTCATGGTAATAAGGCTTCTCTCTAGCTAGTGTTCAGTAGACTATTCCAAATGATTTCTCTATAATTTAGTTTGCAATTCCAGATTGATCCTAGGAGGGGGGTTAGTGTTGCTTCCCTTCTCCACCATCGTGGATCTTCTCCTGTAAATCTGAAACTGTGTGATACTGTAATGGAAGATACCTGTCATTATACATTTATCAAAACCCACAGAATGTACAACACAAAGAGTGAACCCTAATGTAAACTCTGGATTTTAGTTAATAATAATGTATTAGTATTGGCTCAACTATTGTAACAAATGTGCTATACCAATACAAGATGATAATAGGGAAAGTTGGTGAGGTGTAAGAAGTTCAGGAGAACTTCGTACTACTTATTTTTTTTTTTCCTCTGTAAACTTAAAGCTGTACTCCAAAAAGTCTGTTAATTTTAAAAAGCACATACCCCCAATAATAAAATGCAAAAATTTCCCCAAAACTTCAAGATAGGAAGATTTAGTGCTGAAATAGAAGGGTCCCACAGTGATTTACTGCATCACCTAGAACCAATATCAGACAGCCAGTCCAGTATTCTGTTGTTGTCTCAGGCACTGTGAGAAAAGGCAGAATCAGTTTTATACATAGGCATGTGGAGAGCTGCTAATCCTTCATTTCTCAAAGAACTATCATTGATGCCTGAAATTCTCATAGCAACCCACTTGATATTACACCTGGTAAAAAGCAATTACATTGAGTAAATGCCATTGTATGAGAGGAATAGGAAGAAATTAAAACATACAATTACTAATGTTTGGTGCCGACCTATTTCTTAGTCAATTCTTCCCTCCTGTGTTAAGAGCCTAGAACAATATGAAGAATGTGAGAGATGTTAAGAGGACAGAGAATGTCAATGGAGGACATTTACGGAAGATTAGGAAAGATTGATAGGATGACCCATTCTGGCTTTTCTGTGTAGCTGGGGGCTATATTAAAAAAGACATATCCCTTGAAGAAATGAGAAAAAAGTACCCATTATTTTGATTTCACCTCAGAGTCCTGGAAGTGCCAATGGACACAAAGGTGTGCATTAGAAAGGTGTGCAAGAGAAAGAAACAAGATGAGAAAGTTAGTTGTCAAATAATATGTAAAAATAATTTGGTTCTAGATGCAGCATAACCTGTTACTGTACATGTCAAACTGTATTATGTGATTTTAAAAATTAGCAATGTCTTGTTTTTTTGCCTGTACAGAAAAGCTGCACACCACAGATGTTCCCCACAGAAAGATGTCAAACCTGAAGCAACAGTGCTGGCAATCAAAGACATTATACTTCAGAGAATACAAAATGCAGAAAATCACCACTTACCAGCAATAAATGCCCTCTGATTGTCATGCTTAGCCTGCTCCCTGCCAAACTGCTGAATCTTAAAGATATGACTTTGTATCATTGGTGACCCAGTTTACTGAGAGCAGAGTGCTTGGCCTGGGCCACGTGAAAGGCACAGCTAAGAAAATCAGGTGATTCAGCTCACATAGCCGTAAAATAAATGATATCCACAAAAGACAAATCTCCTTTTATGAAGTACCAGTTCAGCCTCATTAACAGAAGTTCTGGTTTGAGCTTTGCAGTTACTGGGCGGTGGAGGTTCTGCATCACTTGCCTCTTGGTGACTCAGTTGTGGGTACCTTTTAGATGACCCTACTTGCCTACTTTATTGCCTCATAAAGACATCTGGGGACATCTGGGCAAAATGATGTCCAGAAACCTCCTGGGTCAAGGATTTTGAAAACTGCAACTGAGGAAGACTAGAAATATATTGATCCAAATATGATTTTTATCCATTTAATTCAGTTTAATGTAAATCTTCAATGTGCTGGTTAAGCTTTAGAAACACAAAGATAAATAAAATACAGCCCAATGCCCTCAAGACATTTCCAGTTTATTAGGAGAGACAACTAAACAGATGATCCAGATTCATGTGATAACCTTTATACTAAAATACACTTAAGAGGGATGGAGCTTTGCTAGTGCAGCTAATCAAAGAAATTTCCAGCAGACCTGTTATTTGTTGGTTTTAAATAATGAGTGGGAGTGAGCCAGGTGGATGGGAGGAAGGGGTGTCAAGAATAGTTCTGGCAGAGGGAATGCTCCAGCTCATGTGATACATGGTACATACATAGAATTGCCAGTAAGGATTATGTCTATGAATGGGGCTGGAGGGCAAGCCAGAAAGGTAAACATGCTGAAAAGTACAAACCATTGCTTAAAAGTTAGTCTTTAGTGTGAGAGACAAAGAAAAGTGAATCCTAAGGAGGTTACTTCATGAAAGCAATATTAGCAAATTGAGGGGAAAGCAATGGCTCTGAGACTTCAATGTGACTAAAATTGTAGCATATGGGGAAGGACATTGAGTCACCTGGGGTTCATCAGAGATCTGCCCCATGTAGCTGCAAGCAGGGGGAAATCCTGGGAGGAAGTGAGTTTATGGGCTTATAAAGTGCATGTCATAAACAGATCAGGGATATAAAACAATTCATGCCAACTTTATTTACCAGGATCATGTTTGAATGCCTTCAAAGTAGAGTTCACATTTGGAAGATTTTTATTATATTTAGAAATGAACATCTGAAACTTAAATAATATTGTGACAGTGTCCAAATATGTGACTTTCATATGCAACAATTCTGCTTTAAATTTCCAAAGTGCTTTTTATTAAATACCATAGCCAATCAGCTATATACTAGACCAAAGATTAAAAACATATAATTCTTGAAAAACCCCCCAGAAGGTGAGGACACACACAATAAAGTATATACTGAAATATTAAGTATATGATTCAACACATTTTTATAAAACAAACATACCCTATAATCATAATCCAGCTCCTA
Source organism: Noctilio leporinus (assembly GCA_004026585.1). Taxonomy (NCBI): domain Eukaryota; kingdom Metazoa; phylum Chordata; class Mammalia; order Chiroptera; family Noctilionidae; genus Noctilio; species Noctilio leporinus. The sequence continues at coordinate 7,969 of PVIW01012259.1, forward strand.
AAATAGAACACTTTCATCATTCCACCTCACTCCCTGCTCCCTGTAAGCCCCTGTGTGCCTCCTTCTAGTCAATGCCCATTGGGTAACATTATTACCGAGCTGAAATCTATCATTGATAATGTTTTTTTCCTCATTTTGAATTTTATATTAATAGAAGCATGCATTATACACTTTGAGTCTGACTTCTTTAATGTTACATTGGTGAACTTTATCAATGTTGTTCATTCTTTTTTGTTGCTATATTATATTGAGTACCTATACTACCATTTATGTGTTCTTGCTACTATTAGTGACTGTTTGGATAGTTTCCAGTTTTGGACTTGTTTTCTGAGGCTTCTGTAACAAATTACCGTAAAGTTGGTCATTAAACACACACACACACACACACACACACACACACACACACACACAGTAATTCTTTCACTCTGCACAGTTCTAGGGGCCAGAAGTTTAAAATCAAGGTTTCAGCAGGACCATGTATGGGAAAACCCTTTTGCTGTCTCTTCAAGCTTGTTGTTCCAGGTGTTCCTTGGTTTGTGTTTACATTACTCCAATCTCTGCCTCTGTCTTCACATGGATTTCTCTTCTTCCTCTCAACTCTGTCCCACCCTTCTATCTTTTAGAAGAACACTTGTCATTATTTAGAGCTCATCAGCTAATTCAGGGTGATCTCACCTCAGGACCCTTAATTACATCTGCAGACTCTTTTCCCAAATGAGGTCACATTCACACATTCTGGGAACTATGATATGCACATACCTTATAGGGGGACCAATATGCAACCCACTGCAGGGCTATTATAAATAATGCTGCAGTGAATATTCTCACACACGTCTCGGTCAGCATGTGTGTGGGTTTGTGTTGGGTTCATACTTAGGAATAGTATAAACCATAGGACATTGCTTAAGCTTTAATATATCCCATCAAACAGTAGTTTAAAGCAGTTGTAATGTACCTTAGTATTAAAACTAATTATAGCATGTCACAAATGCAAATTGAAGAAATGAAGCTCAGCTATGTTAACTATCCAAAGTTTTATAGATGATAGTGGCAGAGCAGGAATGAACATATTTTTTTAAATGGCACAGTACTTTGCTTAGCGACACTAATATCCCCTAGTATTTTTCTTAAGTTTCACATTTCACATAAAATACAATTAACAGATCTGTTTATTAGCCAAGATACCAATATGCTGACATTTCTTGTCCACATGCACAATATTGGCTCCCAGATGGGCTCAAGAAGAATGCCAAAGTAGGGGATCACAGCCCATCTTTCATGTCTTTTTTTTTTTTTTTTAAGTATTTTATTTTATTATTTTTAGAAAGAGCGAAGGGAGGGAGGCAGAGAGGGAGAGAGACATCCATGTATGGTTGCTTTTCACCTACCTCCAGCCACAGACCTGACTGGAGACCTGGCTTGCAACCTAGTTATGTTGCCCTGGCTGGGAATCGAACCTGTGACCTTTGGGTTCACAGGCCGGCGCCTTATCCACTGTGCTACCAGCCAGGGCTTCATGTCTTTAAGTATGAGAAACTCAATGTCTAGATGAAAAGTGTCTTTCCTTTTCTTAATTAAATTTATTGTGTTGACACTATAATAAAATTATATAGATTTAGTTATATAGTTTATATATTTAATAAAATTATATAGATTTCAAGTGTACAATTCTATGATGCATCATCCATATATTGCATTTATCTACCACCCAAAGTCAAATCTTCTTCCATCACCATATATTTGACCCCTTTTACCCTTTACTGCCACCCAACCCCCTTTCCTTTGGTAACCACGGTACTGCTCTCTGTGTCTGAGTTTTTGTTTGTTTGTTTGTTGTCTTTCTTAATGCTGCTTGAGGAGACAAAGTCTTATGTTATCTTACATTACCAGTTGCCACCATTATTTTAGTTAGATACAGAAAGAACTAACTTTCTTTAGGACATTTTGCTTGTTGGAATTTGACAACAAAAGGAAGTATTAAAGTGTTCTTTGGGATAAAACTGGGTAGGAATTTTCAGTTATTACTCTTCAGTTGTGGTTCTTTAGAAGAGATGGGGAGGGGGTGAGTAGAGGGTCCAGCCTTATAACTGAAGGTGACAACAGAGCCCAAGGAAGAATTGGGTGGCAGTGTTATCAGAAATAATTTACAGAGTAGGAATGCCTGATGTGTTTCCACACTGTTTGCTACATAATGCATGGTGTTCTTTCTCTCCCTAATGCTTTATGAGAGTAAGTGTATAATGTCAATATTGACAAGGAGGCTGGGTTTTATCTCTTGGTTGAAGGTTTAGAAAAAAACAGATTTTGAAAGATGAACCCTGGTTAGATGTACCATGGAAAGATTTGTCCCACCCCAGATACTTATAGGAAACTTGAGAGACTGTGGCATTCTACAGCATGTGGCAAAAGGAGAGTGAGGTAATTGTGTTGAGGTCTCAGTGAGCCAGGAACCCCAGTGCATATTCCATTATATAGGTCCTTGATTTGGTTTAGTGCCAGAATTTTCTGATAGTCTAGTGATCCCTTCTATAAATTAAACATAGCTGAAAATATCAAATATGGCCCCACAAAATAAATGAAACCTTTGGGAAAATTATCTTTGCTGCTATCCCCCACTGGGATATACTGTACATAATGTTGACTCTTTTTTTTTTTTTTTTTTGGCTGAATTAAATTAGCATACTAGTCAATGACCAGCACTGCAAATAGTACTTTGGGGTCTTACTGCTGCTTATAGCTTTTTTTTTTCCTCTTTGTCCTATATTACTCCTTGGCTTTTGAACACTTCTTCTACTCTTTCCAGGAGAAAATTTAATCCATAATGCAGGTGCCTCTTCAGCTGCCACTGGAATTCTACATTTCATCAAATGTTTTCCTCCTGTCCCCAGCATAAGCTAATCCTGAGAGCAACCCTTTTTAGTGACCTGGGAGTTTAAGGGCTTTTATCTGCTTCATGATTTGATTACTTTCTCTGTCTTCTGCTGATTCAAATCAAACTATTATCCCTGGGAGCAAGTGTCTAGTTCTGAACAAGATGCATTTTCCAATGGCAGATGTTGGAGGAAATTACATATTGTCTGTCTCCTTTGATTGATGAGTAAACGAAATTGAAGAAACCTTTGCCTTGTTTGGGTTGATAAGGGGCACTTGGGCATATAGGCATTATTTGTCACCAAACTCCACAGACGTAGGCTTTGGGGCAAGCTCTCTGAGGAGAGGTTGTTCTGATTGCCTGAATGTGAATGGAACACCATGGTGCCCCTTTGAGAGCTACTCAAGAACCATCTGATTCAGAAAAAAAAAAAAAAAAAGCCAAAGAATACTCTTGAGGCATACATCAGTACTTTACTTCTGTGAAGATAGAGGAAGAAGGGAACTAGTGAATTTTTCTTCTGTCTTTTTATATATTTATAGGGATAAAGGCTCATGTCAGCTCAGTCGAGAAGAATATCAATGCCCTAGGAGAGGGGTGGATCTCTTCCTTGTGATAATTTAAGCAATAAAACTGTGAATGTTATGACTGGACTCCATGGCATTTGAAGCATTCAGATAGTTAAAAATTAAGTAAATTATGTTATTGTGGATCTGAAGGTCAGCTTAATTTTTCTGACAATGGGGGAGGTGGCCTGGGTAGCAGTAGTAGGACAGGTCATCTTAAAGATAGAGAAGATTCTGCAGTTTGTATAAAAAGTGGAAGCTGCATCTCTCCCTTGAAATTTTCTTCCAAGGGAATACAATACTTCAAGGTGCTAGTATTAAGAAATTGCTTTAAATATGGGTAAAATAGACATTTTTACTTTAAAAAACTATGGTTTAGAAGAGGGCCAAGTCTTTTTGGGGAGGTGCACTTTGAGCTCATACATTTCATCCATTTGGTTCCCACTGAACCTTTCAGTCTGTGGAAGCTTGAGGGTTTTTCTGGACCATGGAAGAACTCTGAAGATGGAACATGATTTTCTGCTTCAGAGCTTGTAAGCAAATCAAAGTCTAAGCTTTTTTCTAAGCTTTGACAGTATTTCAGTTACTATTGCTGCATAACAAACTATCCCACTCATAGATTCCTTGGGTCAGAAATTTTGTTGGCACATAGTGGGACTGGTATGGTGCTTAGTTGTGGAGATTTAAACAGAGTGAAGGTGGCTGGAGCTGGGATCATCTTGAGGCATCATCACTCATATGTCTGCTAACACTTAGTTGGTATATTAACTGGGATACCCACATGGACTCTCCACATGGTTTCTCTGTGGGAGCCAATTTGGTATTCCTGCACAGAGCTGTATTCCAAGAACCAGTACCCCAAAAGAACAAGGCAGGAGTGCATTGCACTCTATCCTGAGAAGTCTCATAGTATTATTTCTGCCAAACTTTATTGGTTGGGGCGATGATAAAGCTCTATTCATATTCAAGGAAAGGGGATATAGACTCTAACTTTCAATGAGAGGAGTATCAAAATCACATTATAAGACTACACAGAATAGGAGATATCATTGTAGCCATCTTTGAAAATATAATCTGCCACTGCCAATAATGATTTGTAGAACAATGTGGAAGGTAGGATAAATAAATCAGCCTAATTATGTACCACAGAAATAGCTATGATTGAGGTAGGCCAAGGTCATGGAATCAAGGCCTATGGCCATAAACACATTTATAAATGTATGTGGCTGGTCATGCTTGAGATGAGGGAGAAAATTCAAGTAGCTCAGTGAAGACTGATCTTCACTGCTGGCCAAAATACTCAGCAACATGCTCTCTGCCTTTGAGTTGACAACCTACTCCTTCCTTATATAGAGATATAAAGATAGTTCCAAGATCTCAAAGTCAAAAAGTCTCCATCTCCCTTTGCCTATTAGCTAATCATCTAGAGTAGGTTGATTAACTTGACCAACTCTGAGGTGCTAAACAAAAATGCACAACTTCCTTTGGAAGCACAATCCTGTATTATATTCATCTGCTTAGATCACTGGTTAGAAGATGTCATATTTGTATAACTAATTTGGATCTGGTTCTCTGGGAATTCAATTCAGAAGTTGCATTTGCATCTTGTGTAAGAACTACAAATAAGCACCATCTCCTTTATAAAATAAAAGAGCAATTGATTATCCTTATTTTTATTAATATTATATATAATTTCATATCTATATGACCTCTTTAAAGAGGTTTTAGAGTAAGATGATTTATTACAGGTACTAAAAAGGACCTATTTAGTTAGCTTAGTACTTAATAAAATCATTAGAAGATATAAAAAATCTGCTTCTCAATAGTAATAAAGGTTTTCAAAGTGATAAAAGGTTATTTCATGCCCCAGTGTCTGTCCCTCTTTTAAAAGTACTGTACTTCTGCGATATATAATGGTAGTTCCTTTGCTTCCTAGTGTATTTGGGAACCTGCTTAGCATAATCTCATGGGTGGGTATGCTCCACTTTCCCAAGTACCACAAACTTGTCTCTGGTAGTTGCATCCAGATTCTGTGTCATCTTCATGTATAAAAATATTAACTCTGGATTTCTAATTTCCTATTAACTCTTAAATAAAATAGGTGCACAAGTACTGAAATGAATTGAGGCTTCCTGCCAGTCTACTTGGCAATCACACTTGTGTTTTGAGGAAAATTGAGATGAGTTACCAACCAGTCACTCTTGAATATCTAACACAATCTTAATTTTTTCACATTAAAATGTTTTTTTGTTGTTTTCTTTTTTAATTTTTTAAAATGTTTTTCAGAGAGAAGGGGAGGTAGAAAGGCAGAGAGGGAGAGAAACATCAATGTATGGTTGCCTTTCACCAACCTCCAGCTATGGATCAGGCTGGAGACTTGGCTTGCAACCTGGTTATGTTACCCTGGCTGAGAATCAAACCAGCGACCTTTGGGTTTGCAGGCGGGCGCCTTATCCACTGATCCACCAGCCAGGGCTCTGAAATGTTTTCATTGTTGACACTATTACAGATGTCTTCATTTCCCTTTCCTTTGCTTACCTCTACACAGCCCCCTTTCCTCTGACCATCACCACACTGTTTCCTGATTTACGAATTATGCATATATGTTCTTTGGTTAATCCTTTCACCTTTTTTTCCACTAGGCCTCCTTTGCCCTCCCCTCTGAGAGCTGTCAGTCTACTTCATGTATCCATGTCTCTGTTTCTATTATGTTCATCAGTTTATTTTATTCTTTAGATTCCACATGTAAGGGAGATCATTATGATATTTGTCTTTTTTCTGGTTGTTTTTTTCACTTAGCATATAAGTTCCAGTTTCATCCATGCCATCAAAAAAGGTAAGATGGTAAGATTTCTTTGTTTGTTTATTTGTTTGTTTTATGGCCACATAATATTCCATTCCATTGTGTATTCCTGAAAAACAGAAATGGTGATACTGGGAATATAGAAAATGGGTAAGAGAGCTAGCAGGTGCAAATTCCACAAAAGCTTGAGAATGAAACACATGACATAGTTGATGTTCCTGTGGTCAGGAAAGTGGCATGTAAATGCCATGCATGACTGACCTAATATGAATTCACAAATTTCTCCAGGTGCTTTTATAACAAAGGGAATTGGAGGGAGGAGTAAGAAAGGAAGATTCTGACTGAGAGAGAGAGTTTTAGAAGTCCCAGAATTGAGCCATCCAAGTGACAAACATTTGGGTTAGTCTTGGAAAGTATTTCTCTAATTTTTTTATCTTTGAATGTTCTTTAAAGTATGTTTCCAACCTGATTTATTATATTACCATTGAAGAAAGTGGATTTAGGAAGCAAAATTAGTTTCACATATACATGCATGTTCACACATATATGCATGTTCACACATTCATCTTAAAGATTTCTGGGACAGCTGACCTTTCAGTAGGAAAACAAAGGTCAACACCAGAGAAAGAAAAAACAAGAGAATTCTAAAAAAAAAACAAGTAGGAACAACTCACAACTTTAACCTGCGCTGTTTGAGAAAGCTTCTCTATCTGCTCTCAAATCCAGGAATTAGTAGTAATGAATTATGATAGCATTATCCCACCTGCATGCAGAATACTTCATTAAGTTTTCCAGGTACACAGCAAACCAGGAATTTTATGGAAAACACAACTGAACTATAGCAATAGTGTACAAATCCGAAGAGACACTTCCTGTCACTGTATGCATATCTGGTCAGTGGGCTAGAAACATCCCAAGGAACCTGTGGCCAGGAGCTTGTATTCTGGACATTTATAAATAAATACATGAAGTCAGCTCATTCATCTATTTTGTAAAATAAGTGCATTTCAAAAAGTAACTGATTCAGATAAACTAGTTCTTATGACAAATAAGCTCAAGGAAGATTTCTTTCCTTCAATTAGTTCCTGGGGCAGTTTACCATTACTCCTTTGTTAGATTCTGGAAAGTTGCATATCTATTACTTTCCAAAACTAAATAGACTTTAATGACTTCTATATTTATATTTTCAGCTTCAAATTAGCCTACAAACTCATTGGAAAATGTAATTGAAAAAATTATATCAAACTACATATGTAAATTATCTTTACAAATTGATCATCATTGATCATCACAACTTAAATATGAAGCAGTTCCAATGTTATGACCTTGTAGCAAGTTCACAATCTACAGTAGTGGAAATAAAAGAGTCAAAGATTTTTTGCTTCATAAAATGCCAAGACAAAGCTCAGAAATATTCCAACATGATTTCACATGTTCCCAAGTTTCTAATCATAACTTGATTCTTCTCGTGATCAACCCCCATCCAGAGTCCAAGTGTTGCTCCTATCACTGAGGAAATTCCAAAGGATTTAGGTGCTCTGTCAAGAACCAGTCAAAGAAAACATACTAGAACAAAAAATGCTCCTAGTATTTTTAACACTTAGGAAATAGCAAAGATTTTAGAAACTTTATGACTCTATGCCAGAAACCACATATAATGTGCATGAATATATATTAAATATATGTGCATGTATACATATATACATGTGTATGTATATGTGTGTGCATATATGTATGTATATAGTATATATACACGTACATATATACATGTATGTATATGTATATAGTACATATACATACATATATATATATGAAAAAGTCCAGCCATTATTAATATAACAAAAATGGTTTTCATGACATCAGTATTAACCTGACAACTAAGGAGAGTAGACTGTAATGCACTTGCATGAACAATGATCCTTTACTGTAATAGTCAGTGGGGGAAGTAGATGCTGTTGAGTATTGTGTGGTTATTGCACAGAAAATGACTGAGCAACTGGACTAATGAATCTCTGTCAAATTTTGCATTAAGCTTGAACATTCCTTTGAGGGAACTATTCAGATGATTCAGAAGGCCACAGCTATGGGCAACTGGTGATTGGCAGCTGTATCATGACAACACTCCTACTCATGCATCATATCTTGTGCAGCATTTTTTGGCAAAACATCAAATTACCCAGGTGACTCAGCCTCACGACTGCCCATATTTGGTGACCTGAGACTTCTGGTTTTCCCCAAAACTAAATTCACCATCGAAAAGGAAGAGATTTTAGACCATTGATGAGATTCAGGGAAATACAATGGCACAACTGATGGAGATTGGGGGAACTGTGTGAGGTCGCAAGGTGCCTACTTTGAAGGAAACTAAAGTGTCATTGTCCTATGTACAATGTTTCTTGTATCTTTTTCAATAAATGTCTTTATTTTTCATAGTACATGGCTGGATACCTTCTGCACAGATTGTGTGTGTGTGTGTGTGTGTGTGCATGTGTGTGTAAACTTTCATAGCTTCAAGGTATATTAACAGAAATTATTATAACTTTGTTGAGCATTAAAGACAAAACAAAACAAAACAAACTTCGTTCAATCATTAATGTGAACTCCATTTGGATACCCCAGAAGAACCTTTCAATGTTGAAAAACATTGATTTAGAATCTCAGCAGATCTCCATAATGTTCATGCTCACCCAAGCCTTGATTGCACAGGAGCAGTCCCACACCTTTACATACTCCAGCTCCCTGCGCTCTTCTTCTACCCTAACGGTAGAGCAGCTAGTTATACCATAGAATAATACCTTTTTCTGTCTACATGGTAAAGGTTTCTAGATTTTCATCATGCAAGGAGGGAAAAACTCAGACTCAGAATTTAGTTCTTCCATTGTACTGGTGAGCACCTTAGAATTATATATACCATCTTTGTTTATAGAAAACTAGAAAAAGACTTAAATATTTTTTTCTTTAATCTAACTCTACAAATGAAGAAGCCATACCACAAAAAGATGATAAGCCAAAGAAACAAAATGTCTAGGTTAGTTCTAAGTCAGGGACTAGAACACAGGCTTCCTAACAGTCCATCCAGAGTTCTTTTTAGTATATAGCACACTGTTTTCTGTATACATTCTTATATGACATTTTAAAAAACAAAACATTGTTTTATTTAAGAAATAAAAAGATTGATTGAAAACTTCTTTACTATTCCTAGGCAGGTTCAAGAGGTAAACATAATGCTTTTGGCTACTCTTTTCTGACAGTGCACAGTCTGAGCATTTAGGTGGCTCACTGATAAACTGCTCTAAGCTCCCAAAAAATAATGACCTTTCCTCCCTAATTTAATGCTTACAACATTTTTCCCTATTAAAAATCCCATTGCTATTAGAAAACACAAAAGTTAGACATGTGTCTGAAAGTCTGATAAAATTTGAAAGGTTAATATTGTATTCATCAGAGCTTCCTGTTAGTAGGAAATATATTCAGGAAATTTCAAGAGATGAAAACAAAAAAAGAACTCAAAGGGAAAAATAGTGCAATTACTATGACTTGAAACCAAAATAAGGAAACCTACTTTAAATAAGCAACATTACAAGTTATGGGAATTTTTATTTGGCTAACAACAGACTGTTTTGCACCCAATTTCTCTGACAATAAAGTTTTCAAGATGAAAAATGCTAAAGGCTAAGAAATAAAGCTTGCTTCTTGGGACCTTATGTTTATGCATATTTTAAGGTATTTTTAGGAATCTGAAGGTAGACAAAGATTGAGAGGAATAAAGTTAGATGTTTTACACAAAAAATAAAGTGATTAGAACTAAAATAATTAGTATGGAGGTGGGATGGAGTGTTTAGTCATAGAAATGTCATAGATTTTACTGTAATCCATTAGCTATAGGAAAATGGTGAATATGGAGACATCACTAAGGTAAAAAACAAGACACAAAGACCTAAGTTGGAATGCATAATGTAAGACTGAATGGAATGTAAGACTGATTTGAAGAAGTCTGCCTCAGACCTGAGGAACAGATACCAAAAAATGTCATCAGAATAGTCACTGATTTCATTGCACTTGAAAAAATTTTTGCTCTAAAGGAATCACACATACTATCTCTCTAAATGTGTACATTCTAAGCAACCCTATGTATGCAAGCAAAGGGAATATAAAATGTTGAACGCTGTACAACATTGGATTTAACCAAACTAGTATTTTGTTTTGCTTCCACCCCCATCTTTTGCCAGCTTTCCTGAATGGCACCAACTCAGATAAATGCCTCTTCCCCTCTATTTGTGCCTGTACAGAAAATATCCCTGGGCCCTGGCTGGTGGCACAGTGGATAAGGCACCAGCCTGCAAACCCAAAGGTTGCTGGTTTGATTCCCAGCCAGGGCACATAACTAGGTTGCAAGCCAGGTCTCCAGCCAGGTCTGTAGCTAGAGGCAGGTGAAAGGCAACCACACATTGATGTCTCTCTCCCTTTCCCTCTCTCTAAAAAATAATATATAAAATTTTAAAAAAAGAAAAAGAAAATATCCCTGGTTCCAAGGAATCAGCTTGACTCAGGGTTGTAATATCTTTTACAATACATGGCACCACACAGAATCTTAGAGAAGTGGTTTCTTACGCTAAGTTCTGCCAAATTAACACAAATCTTTGAATGGGTTCTAATTGTTATAGTTGATTTAGTTTTATCAGGCAGGATTCTGTACATTTTGCCAGCTTCATATTATCAGTAGGGATCAAGGAACACTGACTTTATGCTATCTCATGTTGGAGCAGATTGTTTTATCAAAAGACCAAAGTATAATGAAGAAATCAAAGGATGGTTAAATTACTAAACAATAGAGGATGCTAGTTATAGAATCTTCCTTAGATGTAAGATTTACAAAATTGTTAAAATAAAAAACTATTGTATAGCTGGTGCTTCCAAAGCTCTGAATGGTACTACAGCATTGGTAGAACGTTGATTTTCAATTTCTTTTTTTAATCTGATGATACTTGTATAGATGTTTACATTTCATTGTTGATCATTGTCCTCATAAATGAATTTGAAATAGACAAGTTTTTAAAGAAATGCATAATCAACACAAATACTCTGTCATTGTTTAGCTGCCTCTTCAAATAATTTCAGTGTTCATTTCTGCAAATCATAGTTTTTCCCTTCAAGGGTCAACTCCTTTCTTCTCAAGAACACACTAAGCCCAAAAGGAAACTCCCTGCCCCAAGCTCTCAGCACCTCCAGATTACCCTTCATAAACTGATTATTCAAAGGATAGCCTTGTGGCTTTTTGGATTTTTGTCTTGCAGAGTGATTTAACTTTCTCTATCTCTTTATCTTATCTTCCCAACTAAATACTAGGTCAAGTTCTCTTCCAAAGAGTACTAGTTATTTTCCCCCATCTTTCAGCCATTTTTGGACACATGCTTAGTGAATTTACATATTTTAAGAACACACCAATAGAAAGCTAAGCATGCAGAAAACTTTCCATACTGTAGAAGCTTGGTACTACCCACAGCTCAATGAGCCCACAAGGAGAAAAATACTTTAAATCAACATCACTCATGGAGTTCACACAGCAAAGAAACCTAATTATTCTCTATGATTTCTTTGAAAGAACTTGCTGAAGGTAGGTGTTACATAAATCTAAAAGATTTCTTGTATTGCAATGTGGCCTAATGTAATTCTTAACTGTTAAGTACTTTTATTGATTCCAAAGAATTCTTCAGGGAGAAATGGAATAATAAGGTACATTAACACTTCCATGATGCATAATCCTTTTCAGGAAGCCTTGATGGTCTAAAGGACCCAGGGCTGAGAAAAATAATTTGCTCTTCAGTCTCTGGTGACTCTTCTCCAAGCAGGAAGGCAATATCTTTCCATAAGGTTTGTATTTTACTGACTTCTTTTCATATCCAAGATGTTATTATTGTATTAATCTTCTGCTCGCAAATGAATGTTCGATATTTACAAGGGTTTCATTTTGTTGTTGCTCTTTAAATAATGCATGCTGTTTCCTCACAAGGCCTGAGGTTTAAAAGGCACTGCTTAGTTCTGACTGAAACAATGATAAATCATAAATTAATACAGTCCCCACCAGTTTTCCTAGCACTGGGTTTAACCAGTTGTTCTTTACCTAGAAGTTTGGGTCATAGACCCAAACAAAAGAGGCTGAGTAGCTTGCAACTCTCCGGGACAAGATGGAGTTCCTGGATTGAAAATTTAACAAGGAGGCTATTAATTTACTTATTCAATCATACAAATTATATTTATTGGTTGCCTACCATGTGCTAATGTGCCAGGCATACTGCCATGTCATAGATATAAAAACAAGAGCACAGACCTTGTTTTTGCCTTCAGGATAGTGCACCAGGGGAGGATGTACACTTGACTACCCCTTCTCTCTCTAGGGCTTCCAAATTATGCCTTAGACATTTTGATCTTCTTAGTCATCATGGTGAAAATCACAACGGAAGTTAGGTAGAAACATGCTTAGAAAAAAAATGTTTTGATATTAATGTCTATGGGCTTAGAGAGACACTGAGTCCCAAATGCTAGATTTTTCATCCTACCTCTGACATCTTAGATAATTCAGTGCCCACCTTGGGGACTTGGATTTTGTCTTCTGTATAATTAGGTATGCATAGGTGATTAGTGAGGTCCCTTCCAGAGCCCAGAATCTGTGTTCCTAGCCACAATTTTTAAATTTTTTACATTTATCTGTACATCCAGCCCCCAAACAACTGTTATGGGTGACAGATCTTATATAAATAAGCCTTTTGAAGCATCATTGTGACCTCCAGTGGCAAGTGCCAGGAACCATACCAAAGGCTGAAAAAATAAACCATGATTAAGATAGAAGATATAGTCCTTATCCTTAATAAGCTTTGGTCTAGGTGAGAAGATAAGAGACACATAGGAAGGAACTTCAGTACAAAGTATCATGGTGGAGGAATATTTAAGGTCCTTGGAGTGCAGAAGAGGCATGCCAGCTGCTTATTAGACTATCCCACTGGGCTCCCAAAGCTCAATCAGGGGACCACCTGGACCTGGAGCATACACTAAGTCTCATCTTATTTTGACACCAAAAGAGTAACGGGATGGCCAGGTTTATACTATAGAATGAGAACATCCAGGATTGATACCTGGTCTGCTTTCCAAGTGGCACCATTAATGATGGGCTTGAAACCCCTGAGTTTAGTTTAGATTGGCTAACAACCCACCCACATCAATGACCTGCCCCACCTCCCTCAAGTACATGTACTTGTTTCTCTTTTTGACTTCCGTATTTTCACTGTGTTCTATCTCTCTTAGTCACTCAGAAAACTTCTTGGAGACATCCAAGACCTATCACTTTCCTTTGATCCTCCAGATCCTGCCGTCATTTATAATTAGTTGCCAAGTTCCACCCAGACTTTCTTCACAATCCCTTTTTTCATCATTTTTCTTATCATCCTCACTTGTCCCAGCCCTGCAATAGTCTACTCTCTGCACCTTCCTGTTTCCTCCTGTTTCAGTCCATTGTTTTTGATGTATGTCATATTTATTTTGGACTGTGGTAACTGTGAACTAGTGCATTACTAAAGGAATCTCTGGGTAAAAGATTGCCTGTATCTCTTCCACAATGCTGGGCCAGAAAGTGTCCATTAAGAAACTGGAAGAGGTGCCAGTGAATTCAGATGTGCCATCAACATTCCTCCAACACATACCCCTCTCCTCAAAAACTGGGGTAATTTCTCCCAGAATCTTGTGGCCTTCTTGGGTACTAAAAGAGATTTTGTGGGATTTACACAAATGTTTCAACCTCAAGAAGTCAATTCAATAAAATGGGGATAATTTGATTACATGAGATAGTGTTTAGAAGTGCTTTATATGGAACCTAATCTGAAATCAGTACTCAATATCAGCTACTCTATTTCAATAGTTGGACATTCTTTCAGAACCTCTCATGTATCTTCTTGCCTCCTGACCTTTTTCACAGGCCATTCCTTCTGCCTGGAATGGCATCCTCCTCCTGGCTAATTCTAATCCATTATTCATGTGTCCCCCTAAAGATTATTCCTCTGACCATTTTTATCTAATTTATGTCATTCTATTGAATTCATCATGGCTGCCCTCACATTGACCATCTCTTCTCTTAATACAGAACTTTATACTTATCTGTGTATTTGCTGATAAGTCTCTCCAACAAGGCTTAAAGCTCCATGAAGGCAGGGACCATGGATCTTAACATGGACCCAGTACATAGCCACTGCCCAATAAATACTTGGCAATAGAATGGATACATAAACTAAAAGGATAAATCATTTTATGTTATCTCATTTTTACATTATGTTATAAACTTAGCATTTAGTATAAATTCAATATAGTCACATACATTGGGTTGGACAAAAAGTTTGCTTGTGTGTTTTTCCATGAAGTTGGCTCTAGTAGCACTTAGTTGTCTTTAATTTCATTCAAAATAACTTTGTTAGATTGTATTGTAACAGCTGTTATATCAGTGTACATTTAAAATAAAACATCAAAACATGTTAATTTTTATGTAGCCATTTTAATATTAAAGATGGAAGAAAATATGCAACATTTTGGCATATTATGCTTTATTATGTCAAGAAAGATAAAGTGGGATTCATCCCAGGGATGCAAGGATGGTTCAATATTCACAAATCAATAAATGTAATACACCACATAAACAAACTGAAAGACAAAAACCATATGATCATATCAATAGATGTCAAAAAAAAAAATTTGATAAAGTACAGCACCCTTTTATGATAAAAACCCTTAGGAAGATGAGAGGGAGCATACCTCAACATAATGGAGGCCATATATGTGAAACCTGCAGCCAACATCATACTCAATGAGCAAAAACTTAAAGCCTTTCCCTTAAGATCAGGAACAAGGCAAGGGTGTCCACTCTCTCCACTTCTATTCAACATAGTCTTGGAAGTTCTAGCCACAGCAATCAAACAAGAAAAAGGAATCAAAGATATCCAAATTGGAAAGGAGGAAGTCAAACTGTCATTATTTGCAGATGACATAATAGTGCACATAGAAAACCCTATAGACTCCTCTAAAAAACTACTCTACCTAATAACTGAATTTGGCAAAATAGCTGGATACAAAGTCAATATCCAGAAATTAAAGGTATTTTTATACACCAACAATGAAACATCCAAGATAGAAGCTAGAAAGCAAATCCCATTTACCGTAGCAACAAGAAAAATAAAGTACTTAGGAATAACCTTAACCAAGGAAGTAAAGGAATTGTACTTAGAAAACTACAGAACACTGAAAAAAGAAATTAAGGGAGATACAAATAAATGGAAGCATATACCATGTTCATGGTTGGGAAGAATTAATACCATTAAAGTGCCCATATTACCCAAAGCCATTGCAATCCCTATTAAAATACCAACATCATATTTCACAGAATTAGAACAAACACTTAAAAAGTTTATATGGAGTCAAAAATGACCCTGAATAGTGACAGCAATCCTAAGAAAGAAGAATGAAGTAGGAAGAATCACAATACCAGATATCAAGCAATATTACAAAGCCATAGTAACCAAAACAGTCTGGTACTGGCACAAAAACAAACAAATAGCTCAATGGAACAGAATAGAGCCCAAAAAAAAACCCAGGACTCTATGGGCAACTAATATTTGATGAAGGGGGAAGGAACATAAAATGGAGTGCAAATAGTCTCTTCAACAAGTAGTGTTGGAAAAACTGGATAGGCACATGCAAAACAATGAAACTAGACCACTAACTTACACCATACACCAGAGTAAACTCAAGATGGATAAAAGACTTAAACATAAGCAGAGACACCATAAAAGCCCTAAAGGAAAAGATAGGCCAGAAAAATTGCAGATATCCCACATAGCAAAATTTTCACTGAAATATTTCCCAAGGTAAGGGAAATAAAGGAACGAATAAACAAATGGTACTACATCAAACTGAAAAGTTTCTTCTCAGCCAAAGAAAACATCAACAAAATAAAAAGGGAACCAACCATATGGGAAGACATATTCACCAATGATACCTCAGACAAGGATTTGATCTCCAAAATATATAAAGAGCTAATATGACTCAACACCAGGGAGACAAACAACCCAATTAAAACATGGGCAAAGGACCTGAACAGATCCTTCTCCAAGAAAGACACACAAAGGACCCAGAGGCACATGAAAGAATGTTCAACATCACTAGCCATCAGAGAAATGCAAATTAAAACTACAATGAGATACCAACTCACACCGATCAGAATGGCCATCATCAACAATCAACAAACAACAAATGCTGGCGAGGATGTGGACAAAAGGGAACCCTGGTGCATTGCTGGTGAGAGTGCAAACTTGTGCAGCCACTACGGAAGACAGTATGAAATTTCCTCAAGCAACTAAGTATAGGACTGCCCTGTGACCCAGTGATTCCATTGCTAGAATTGTACCCAAAGGATCCTGAAGCACCGATTCAGAAGAATCTATGCAACCCTATGTTCATAGAAGCACTATTTACAATAGCCAAGTGCTGGAAACAACTTAAATGCCCTTTAGTGGATGAATAGATTGAAAAACTTTGGTACATTTACACAATGTAGTTCTATGCAGCATAAAGAGAGAGAGAACTCCTATAATTTGCAATAGCATGGATGGAACTGGACAGAATCATGCTTAGTAATTAAAAACCACATGTTCTCACTTAATACAGGAAACCAATGAATGAACAAACAAATAAGCAAACAAAACTGAACCAAAGACATGAATCTGGGGAACACACTTTCAGTGTGTAGAGGAGAGGGGGAGGGGAAAGGGGAGAAGGAGGCAAGGAAGGGGAATAGTTTAGTCAAGAAACTAACATAGATGACCCATGGACACAAACAGCATGTGGGATTGACTGTTGGGGGGATAAGAAGGGTGGCAAAGTGGGGAGCAGAGGGGGAAAATGAGATGAATGTAATATAATAACAATAAATAAAGATGAAAACACAACTGAAACTTCTAGAAAATGGTTTGCAAAGTTTCATGCTGCAGATTTATCTCTGGACAATGCTTCACATTTTGGTGACCAGTTGAAGTTGATAGCAACCAAATCAAGACCTTAACAGAGAACAAATAACCTTATACCACATGGGAGATAGCTGACATACTCAAAATATCCAAGTTATTGGTGAAAATGAAAAGTGTATCTTTTAATTAAATGGACTTTTTGGCCAATCCACTATTTACATTCTAAGCTGAAATGTTTTGTTTCAAAAAACCTTTCCCATTTGTTTTCTCTCATGGCTTACAGTGTTCAACTGTTGCTTAGAGCAGTGTTTTTCATAGCATCATTCCCCCAACCTTGACAGATCAGTCACTCAGGAAGCTCTTCTCTACACTTTTGCCCAACTACTTCATAAAAGGTTAAACTCAACCTTTTAAAATGATGAGCATTTGTTGGCAATTTGTTTCTCTAATTGATGGAATTAAAATAAGAGTGGCAAATTAGAGTTGAGTTTTATCTCAGGTACAGAGATTGACATGAGTAATCCCTATAATGCAGGCCTAATTGCCACCTGCATGACTCTGTGATTAGAAACATCACATTATTTATTTAGCTTTTGATGCTAATCTTATAACCAGAACCAACCAATAGCTCTTTAAATTTACACTCTTAGAAGCTGCCTTATGCTTCTGTATATTCCAACTGTAAACCCTGGAAGCTGCTGAAAATGTTTATAAAGCCTAATAAGGAACACCATTTCTGCCTCTGCATAGTCTGAGAAACAAGGGTTCCAGAATGTACAAATCATCAGAATGGTAATGAGGGTCAATGGGACTTGACTTAGCTGCTCTGCAATACCTTGGGAAAAATAAACAAACAAACCAATGCTTGGCAATTCTGTAAAATGAACAAACTTGGATGTAAGAACAGCCATAGATCACATTGTGGGGTGGGCTTGTTTTGCTCCTGGCACCCTGATCCCCTAATAGGTTTGAAACCTGCTGCAGATTCCACCATCCACAATGAGGGGCTCCCTGATTTGTTTTGTTTCTCACTCATCAAAGTTTCTGAGACTTTCCTATTCTTGATACTGTGACAACAGAGACAGCATACTATGGTGGGAAGTGGAAAGGACTTGCTGTCTCAGGAACCTGTATTTAAATCCCAGCTGAAAGTCCTGGTTGGCTGACTGGGTGTGGCTAAGTGAATTGAGCTCTAGCCTATGAACCAAGGGTTTGATTCCCAGTCAGGATACATACCAATTAGGGGCATGTGAGAGGTAAGCCCATGTTGATTTTCTCTTCCTCTTTCTCCCTTTCTTTCTCTCTAAAAAATAAGTAAAATATTTAAATCCCAGCTGACAACTGTAGGTCCTTTACCAATATATTTGTGTATATTTTTTTATCCTCACTCAAAGACATGTTTATCAATTTTAGAAAGACAGGAAGAGAGGGAGAGAGAGAAAGAGAGAGAGAGAGAGAGAGAGAGAGAGAGAGAGAGAGAGAGAGAGAAGAGAGAGAGGAGAGAGAGAGAGAGAGGTGAAACCTGCAAACTTTTGGTGTATAGGATGATGCTCCAATTAACTGAGCCACCTAGCCAGGGCACTTTTAGCAATATTTAATTACCTTCTCGATGAACCACTGTTTCTTCATAAAATATGTGGGGATAACAAGAGCTCCCTAATTGAGTTTTATGTGGGGCAGACAGGATCACTAAAATATTATTTATTTTCATTTTTAATAATTAAAGCCCAATTTGTTAATATACAGCTATTTGCATTTCAACCAGTTTTATCAGAAATAATATCTCAGTGCAAAGAAATTATTATGTGTTGGTAAAATTTCAGATACTGGAAGTGTGTGCGTGTGTGTTTGTGTGTGTGTAAGAATGAGATACTTTGGGTCCAATGTGGTAGATTGAGCTATTTGTATATGCTCTTCATGCTTCTGAAGTCAAATTTTCTATCTTGTCATACCTCATGGAGCTTTTTCATGAAAATGAATATCCTCAAACCTGTACCTACAACTTAATCAAAAGAACCTGCTCTTGCTTGCCCCAGTCCAAGGTCTATGACTAGATTTCTGCTGTCCTTGCTCACCTGCTTGGCCCACTTTGATTATCCACATATAGTCCCCTACCGCACCACCCCCACCCCCAAGTGGGATATTCCGGATTCTTAAATTCCTATCATTGATGATCTGTTTCCCTCTATTCTTGACTTGAAGATAGGTTGTTACAAGTGGCCAATTGTCCTTTTGTACAAATCTCTAATGGTGTGAAACTGTGATTAGCACAGACATTTAGTAGATGGGCCACTCTGGGCACTGCATTTAGAATCAACTATGTTTCCAGTAGCCAAATTAAGTTTCCTTTCTGACAGCACTTTTTTCTTAGCTTTAAAAGTGTATATCTGTGAGGGGGGAGGAGGGTGATAATGAAACAGTCCTGATCACTGCCATTTAGTTCTGCATATCCTACAGGCTGTGGAGTAGAGCTATGGAATAGGCTTAACTCATCTGGCAAAACTCTGTCAGGGAGGCACACATCTCCTAACACTTGGCACACAGCGCCCTGTGCCTACCTCAGAGCGCTTGGTAGTTACTACAGGAAGGCCCTGCTCCAGAGTTGGGCAAGTGAACACAGGAGGAGAGACAATATTCAAAATGGTAACATGCCAACATCTGCCAACTATTTATGGCAATAACTTAACAGAGGAACAAGGATGGGTCATCTATAGATGTCTACCTTTCATTTTAAATAGCCTTTCCTTAGATTTCACATGTTGCTCACTTCAAGTGATTCCTGAGAATAGGAAAAATCTTCATAATTGCAATAAGTGAATAAATTCATTCAATATTCCTGATTGGCATCATGAGAGCCAACTGACAACTTCTAGAAAATCCCTGACTGGTCAACGTACTTTTCCAGAGTATGATTTTGAGTAGGAGAACCACTAAGACTTGAACAGAAGGCCCATGACGGACCTCTCCTCATCTTGTTTCTTCTTGAACCTGGCCTTAGGATCAAGGCTGTTTGCATGAAAGCTCTGACCTGACCCTGTACCCTTTCTCTGTAGAAAAGCAAGGCTGGAACACAATGTTGAGTTCATAACTGCCCTGGGGGCTTCTTAATGGGATCACAAACCACCAGGTTAATATGCCAAAATCCTGAACACTGTTTATATAGCTTTGCACAAGGGCAACTCTTAAAAGAGTTTTGATAAAATAGATACCTCTTGCCCCCATTAGTCATAGTTAGTTTTATTGATTGGACTATTGGATGGCACCCAGCACAGAGTAGGTTTCCAAGAGGATAAAACCTACAAGTGAGTGGTTGAATAATTTAATTAGAAAGAAAGCATAAGGTACACTCCCAGGAGATAGAAGAGGATAGGACATGGAGAAGATGCCCTAGAAAAGATAGAGCATATGTTTTAATATCTACTAGCTTAATTTATATCCCTCCTTAGCAGCTTATTAGCTCTGTTGTTTTGAGCACATTTTTTAACCTCTCTGAGCCTCTGTTTCCTTATTCACAAAGTGAGTGAGAGAATGTTAATACCCATCTCCAGAAGCTGAGTAAACATGAAACAACTAACAATTTTCACCTCTGCAAATGACAGAAGCCAGCACCTCAGAGGTTTTTCTTAACACACCCTGTTCTCCTCACATTCATGAACTCATCAAATCCCACACAATTTCCTTTCTTGAGATCTCTCTATTCTGCTCATGTCCCCATTTCTTTTCCTGCCATGGCTCTCAGAGTACCTTTACCTATTAAGTTCTTCAAGTGGTCTACACCAGTCTCCCAAACAATGGCATATTTACTCCAAACATTTTGAATTCTGTACTAGAGCAATCTTTTAAAATGAATTAGACTTTCCCCTTCCAACCCCTTTGCTGTCACTTGAACTTGTCAGTGGTTTCCAGTTGTGCTTGCCATTAATGCATCCTTCACGATCTCTAAGATTCCTCTTCATCACTTGCACCTAACACCTGCCTTGCTCACCATGTTCATACCACACTGGTCTTCTCTCAGGTTTTCCAGTTATCTATGTTCTATCTTCTTTCAGGGCTACTGCAGATGCTATTACCTCTCCCTGTGCTCTGATCCTACTTATTTCTTAGTTTTTCTCGTGCTCTTTCTGTAAGTCTCAGTTTAAATGCTATTTTTCTATATGTTTCTTTAAACCCCCAGACTAATCTTATCTTCAGGAAGTAAGCTTTATCTGTTAGCTTATCCTCATCCCAGCACAGGGGTTTATTGATATGATTGGTTGACTCATGCCTGTGCCTCTCCTTTTCCTTTCTCTCTGAAAGGGCAGAGAGGTTGCCTGTTTTGCTCATGATTTTATCCCCTAAACCTATTCTAGCTCTTGGTTGAGGAAAGTATTCAGTAAATTATTTAAATAGTTGAATAAAGGAATAACCAACAAATAGATAAAGCTGAGTACAATGCCTAGTACTCTGGAATAAGCATTCTATACCTTTGATGGATTGTTGGGGAAGTGAAAAAAGGCTGATTAAAATAGATTATGGGGACTCAGAAACAATAGTATGATGTGCCTAATGCCTTAAAAAAAGGCAAAGCATTTTAATTCAGACCCATACAATGCAGGAGATACTAACAGTGCCCTGCCCATATTCTTATGGTTATCACCTCCACACACTAAAGTCTTTTCTTGAAAACACTTGACGCTCTACCTGAGAAGTTTCTTGTTTGTATGTTTCATCTTTGGTTACAGTAGCTCTTTCTATAACCACTTAGGACAAGACAGAAGTGCCAGGGAGTTGGCACTCTAGAGGCAACATTCAATCACCCCTGACATGGGGTTGTAGAGAAATGCAGCTTTCTCCTGGTTTGGTAGCTCTCATGGTCCTTGTTTCTCAGAGTTCCCCAGTGAAGTTAAGCTACACTTGCCCACAGTAATACCTTGTTTAATACTACATCATGTTGGCTTCTTCCCCTTCCCCATATTAATTTCTCACTTCCTTACTGGTGTTTCTTGGGGTCATCTCACAAGTAAACCACTTGCATTTGACTTTGCCTGAACTCATGTTCAGAAAAGCCCATATGATGCCCCCAGTTTTACTGTGAGAAAGTCAAACCTCAAATCTATCATGATTTGATTAACGATTGTGCAGAGCTAAGCTTACTCATAACACACTTTTTCTTGAAAGACATAACTGAGATCTTGGAATGAGGCCTGTTATTTCTGCTTGGGCTTCTGAGCCAGATCTGTGGTAGAGCATATGCCTTCTATAGACACTGTTCCAGAGGGAACTGCAGAGGCTGATGCCAACTCACCAAGTGCATGCCAGGTACAACCCCTCTACACAGTTCAAACCCTTGGTTTTGAGGGGATATAATCAGTGCATCAGACTATAAAACCAATGCTTAAATTAGAAGGGAGTTTACAGAATTGTCTAGCTTGGCCCCAATCTTTCTTGAGGGTCTTATCTTTATTTCTTCCAGATACTACAACCATGGAAAATAGTGATTTCTATAGTGATTCAGTGATTTTCAGATGAATGAGTTGTTGAAAGGCACACAAACCCTGGTAGAAAGAAAGGGCAGAGCCTATTGGATATTGGGGAGAGGATAGAATTCAAAAAGGTCTACTTCCTGAAGCTAATTCTGATTCTGATCCACCTGATTAACCAATTACAGAGACTAAGGTCCAGAGAGGTGCACAAATTCCCACAATTATCTTCTTGGTAGCAGAACTGAAAAAGAAGTCTTCAGCTCCTCATTCTGGGTCCAGGGTTCCTCTCAGTTCACTGTTCTGTCTTTTGTCTCCCCAGAAACATCCTTTGTAACTTCTAATCAAAGTGCCCACTTATAACCTGTAATCAGCATCTACTTTTGTTCAGCATCTAAATATCACTCAACACTTGCCCTGGCTGGTGACTCAGTGGATAAGGCTCTGCCCTGCAAACCCAAAGGTCGCAGGTTCAATTCCCCAGCCAGGGCACATAATGAGGTTGAAAACCAGGTTCATAGCTGGAGGCAAGTGAAAAAGGAAACCATGCATTGCTGTCTCTCTCCCTCTCTGCCCTTCTCCCTTCTCCACTCTCTGGAGATAATAAATAAAATCTTTAAAAAAAAATAAATATCACTCAACTGATGTAAAAGTGATAATGATAAAAGTATCTGTGCTATGACTCTGGGAACCATCTTTACTTTTGACATTGAACACTAAAACAACAAAGGTGGTATTTCATGCATTGTGTAAGAGGTGATTGCTACATTTCAGTCACTTGCCACTCTCTAATAGGTCTCAGTAATGTAAACCAAAAGAAAATAACATGACAATTACATACCAACTAAATGAGAATATAGTGAACAAAACTAATGTACCCATTAGCTACAAGGCACTAACAATGAAGATGTCAGCAAGGCCAAAGTGAGGCCTCTGGGAAAGCTGGGGAGGATGGCCCACGCTTCTTCACTGTTGACTCAGGAAACTGATAGCATTGTTCTTCATGAAATCAGGCATGAGGAATCTTTTTTTTTTTTTTTTTTTTTAAATTTTATTGCTGTTGTATTACATCCATCCCCTTTTTGCTCCCCTCTATCCCCCCTCCCCACCCATTACCCCCAAAGTCAATCCCACCTGTTGTCCATGTCCATGGTTCCTTTATACCAGGTTCTTGTCTAAACTGCTCACCTTCCCTACCTCTTCCTCCCCCCTCCCTCCAAAGCCATTCCCCCTGACCACTGAAGGCCTATTCACTGTATTCATATATTTGGTTCTGTTTTGCTTGTTGTTAGTTTTGTTCATTATTGTCCTGTAATGGGTGAGATCATATGGTATTTGTCCTTCAATGACTGGCTTATTTCACTAAGCATAATACTCTCCAGTTCCATCCGTGTTGTTGTAAAAGGTAGGAGGTCCTTCTTTCTTTCTGCTGTATAGAATTCCATTGTATAAATGTACCAAAGTTTTTTGATCCAATCATCCACTGATGGGCACTTAGGCTGTTTCCAGCACTTGGCTATTGTAAATAGTGCTGCTATGAACATAGGTGTACATAGGTTCTTATGAATTAGTGTTTCAGGATTCTTTGGGTATAGTCCAAGTAGTGGAATCGCTAGATCAAAAGGCAGTTCAATTTTTAGTTTTTTAAGAGTTTTCCACAGTGGCTGCACCAGCCTGCATTCCCACCAGCAGTGCACGAGGGTTCCCTTTGCCCCACATCCTCACCAACACTTGTTGTTTGTTGATTTGCTGATGATTACCATTCTGAGAGATGTAAGGTGATATCTTATTGTGGTTTTAATTTGCATCTCTCTGATGACTAGTGATGTTGAGCATTCTTTCATATGCCTCTGGACCCTTTGTATATTTTCCTCAGTGAGTTGTCTGTTCAGGTCCTTTGCCCATTTTTTAATTGGGCTGTGTGTCTCCCTGGTGTTGAGTCGCATTAGTTCTTTATATATTTTGAGGTATATATATATATACCCTTGTCTGAGGTATCATTGGCAATTATGTTTTCCCAAACAGTTGGTTACCTTTGAGTTTTGCTGATTTTCTTTTAATTTTATTGTTGTTGTATTACATCCATCCCATTTTTGCTCCCCTCTGTCCCCCTCCCCACCCACCCTTTCCCCCCAAAGTCAATCCCACCTATTGTCCATGTCCATGGTTCCTTTATACTAGGTTCTTGTCTAAGCTGCTCCCCTTCTTTGCCTCTGCCTCCCCCCTTCCCCCAACCCCTTTCCCCCTGACCACTGCAGGCCTACTCCTTGTATTCATACACTTGGTTCTGTTTTGCTTGTTGTTAGTTTTGCTCATTATTGTCCCGTAATGGGTGAGAACATATGATACCTGTCCTTCACTGACTGGCTTATTTCACTAAGCATA
>PVIW01012260.1:0-33099 GCA_004026585.1 Noctilio leporinus
CAGAAGCTTGGATCAGATATGAGGTCTTACTGGATGATTATGCTTCATACCAGGATCATTTTCTTTTTTTTTTCACACCAGAATCTTAAAGGCAAGTTATTCTCCCTTGCTGAAGCTCTAGCTTTGGGGTCTTCTTCTGCAGCAAATTAACTCAGCAAACCTTGCTGAAACTCAGGTGAGGTGGAGGCCAGAGTGACAAAGCATGGTGCTGCTCCATGAGGTCACAGGCTAGCAGAGTGACAGGCCTGTAAGAAACATGGATTGCAATGTACTATACCACCACCTCCGCTCTCCTCATCAGCCTGCCTCATTAAGATGGAATTCTGTAAGTGGTGCTCTCACCTGATTTTGCCTCACCTGTGGGACCAAAATCTGTCCTGCAGTGTTTGAGTCCATGCTCCAACCAACAGCAATAAGAGCCAGTACTGGTCTCTACAGGGAGTTTTAACTCAGGGTTGTTGAGAATGATCTGACCCATGCTCCATAATGAGAACTAGGCCCAGTGAATGATCAAGGTTATTTATGAAAAGGGCTCTTCGCCTCACTAAGAAACTGATGCAATCCCCATCCAGGGAGGCTAATAGAGACCCCGTGGTCCAGTCTAAGCACTCCTCTGTGTCCATGTCACCTTGTCCAATGTGAAAGAGTCTGGACCGCTAAGTCTTGGCCTATGATACCAGATGGACTTTCTCTTCTTGTATCCCCTTTGCAGTGAGCGCCACCATCACTGGGATGCCCAGGTCAGGAATTGGTTACTTCCCACTATTCTCTCAGCCCACTGGCCCTCCATATAAGTAAGTTCTATCCCCTTAATTAAATCTCAGCTCTTTTCCACCTCAGCCCCTTCACCCCCTGGCTTAGGCCCCAGCCAGCTCTTGGCTGAACTACAAGCTAACTGGACTCTGTCATCAAACGCCACCCCACCCATCATTGCGTCAGTTAGCTCCACTCTGCAGCCAGAAGGATCTTTTAGTGCACGAGACTGATGGTGTCACTCTGCTGCTCAAAATTCCACTAGCCTCTCATTTCCTTAGGAAAACTCTACACTTCATCTTCTGGTGTAAAGGGCCTGTTCTGTTTGGACACCTGCTTCCTTTCAGGCCACCTCAGGGCACTCCCTCTGCCACCTTCATGCCTAGTCAGTCACACACACTTCCTTCCCTTGCAGACCCAAGCCCTCTTGGCTCCACACCTTTGCATAGGCTATCCCTTGCTTAACATAACTTTCTCCAACTTGTTGAGTGATTGTCCTCTAGACGTTTAGGGCTCTGAGTAGATGGCTCTTCATCCAAGAGCCTCCCATGTCCCCGCGCTGGTCAGGCACCTGTTCCCCAAACTCCCACGCTGTACCATGCCTTGCCATCATGTTTCATGTCCCCACTCAGGCTGTTTCCATCTCAGTGTCCCTGTGGTAGGCACACTTAGAAGATGGGCCACAGGATCCCCCTCCCAGCACCAGTGCCCCTTTGTAGTCTTCTTGGGTGTGGGCTAGACCTCGTGACTCACTTCTAATGAACAGAATACAGCAAAAGTGATGCAGCATCTCTTCCACAATTAGGTTACAAATGACTGTGACTGTCATCTTGCTAGCATTCTCTCTATTGCTGGCACGCTCTCCCTTGCCCATTGGCTTGCTTGCTCCGATGAAGCCAGGAAAGGCCAGTGTGACAAGGAGCTGAAGGTGACATCCAGCCAACAGGCAACCTCAGTTAACCAACCTGTGAGCAACTGGACCCTGCCAACAACCGTGAAAGTGAGCTTGGAAGCAGATCCTTGCCAGTTGAGTCTTGAGATGATGTTTTTCCAAGCCACTATAATTTGTTACGCAGCAATGGGTCATAAATACACTCCACCACATCAGGAAGGTGCCGTCTCACTACCACATCCTCTGAGTTTCAAGCTTCTGCCCCCATTCCCCACATATTCAGTGACACTGACCTCTTCCCATGACACCAGTTGGTGTCACAGGGGATCCTCCCAGAGGCTTCCTAAACACACACACACTCCCTAATTCTTCCCTCCAATCAAAAACTTCAGTGCACATTTCTGTACTCCATTTCATGGTAACCAGCTTTCCTCTCACTTCACACAGAAGCTGCTGGTGTGGACAGCTCTATGGTGACCTGCCATGCATCCAACTTATAGCTGATCATCTTGAACTCAAATAATAAGAGTCAGAGGCTGGGCCTCCCCCAGTGGGCATTTCTGTACAGCTGGGTCCCAGATATGAATTAAGTCACCCAATCAAACTGCCCTATTTTCTTCTCTTTTCTCCCTTTGCACTCCATGCTTCCCACTCAAACAGGTCCCTCCCTGGTCTTCAGGCTTCACCAGCTTTGCGTTGGCCCCAGAGGCTGTCTGAGCAGCTAAGTTGGCTGCAGATGGAGCCCCAGACACACAAAGCCCCCTGGGCAGTGCTGGCCCCACTCGGCAAGCAAGCAGCACAAACGGAGGGCAGAGGACAAGAAGCTGAATGGCTGACTCCTTTTTTTTTTTTTTTAATTTTATTGTTGTTGTATTACATCCATCCCCTTTTTGCTTGAATGGCTGACTCTTAAAGAGACCCAAGATCAATTCTCCAGGAAGGGGACCCGGACAAAGACTGGAGGGGCCCTTGGAGATACTTCTGGATCCTATGTCACTCCCGTCAGTGGCTCAGCCCTGTCAGCTGTCCCTCGCACCCAGGAATGGCTGCATGCCCCTCTTTCTTAGCTTCCAGGATCCACAGCTCACAGCCAGGTGGCTCCCGCAAAGGTGGCTGTTCTCTCCTGAGAGAGACAGGAATCACGGGCTGGGGTCTGGGAACCCCAGAAAACTCCCCTCTGCACCCCTGGGCTAGACAAAAAGCTGTGAGAGGTAAGCTTTTGGGAGATGCCCCCAACCCAGAGCGGGGGCACCTCCTTTCCACGATACACCTCACCCCAAGTGACACAGACAGGGTATAGGGAGAAAAAAAGAAGTTGGTAGCACTGATGGGATTGTGAAGAATAATGCCTTATGTTCTGAGTAAAATCTAAATAACAACAACAAAAAGGAAAACCAACCATGTGATGTCATTGTTGCAGCTAAGCCTGAAACAGGGGGTCAGTTCAGTGAATGCTGAAAATGTGTCACAGAACTCCTCAGCTCCCTGCCCTTGACCTGGGAAGCCAGGCCCCTGCCTGGACATGGCCGCTTGGCAGGTCCACCGGCTTCTTGTCAGGGCCTGTGGGGAATGGGGACCGAACCCAGCACCAGCCCTGCCTCCTGTCCACTACATCAGTGATCTGGTAAGTTCTGCAGACTCAGAGGTGGACCCTCCACGAGGATTCCCACTAATGTGGCCTCAGGCCAGCCAGAGCGGAGATACAAGCAAGAGCAGATCTCATCTCCTCCGTATTTTTCCAGAGAGATTCCAACCCCATCATTTTCCCTTCTCCTCTGTCCTCCAACCTTCCCCTCTTCAGCTTCACCCCTGCCCTGAGACCGTGCACAAATACAGCCCTGCTGGCAGCCCCAGTGCTGGGCACCGGAAGGAACAAGGGAGGCAGAGAGTGTGGTGGGGCCCCACAGCACCCCACGGCAGGAGCAGGGGTGCCCCACACGTAATCACACAGAACGCATCAATATGTCGCAGCCTGTCCTCTGCGAAGGCACAGAGCCTGCCGCCCATCCTGAGATGCCTTTCCAAGCTTGAGTTCTGTCAAGGAGACCCTTGTTCCAACCCAACACAAATGAAGACCAGGCTTGGAAAGTCCCTGAGCAGTTAAGTCATGCAAGCAAAATTTAACGTAGCTTCTTTTGCAAGACAAGTGAGGCTAACTTGATCTGGATCACTTCCTGCTTATGCCTCTGAGTATAGGAAGCAAAATAAGCAAAATGTAAATGGTTCCCAGCTTTGTTACGAGCTAAGCAGTAATAAATTCCCCTCCATGGAAGGAAATCCTAATATTGCAAATAATCACTGTAAAGAATGAACAGTCAGTGCCTCCATGCCACATAAGCCGCCTTCTAACGACATGCCTGGAGCCGCACCGGCTCATGTTTCCGTTTGCGTGCTCCTAGTTTACAGTCTGTTTGGTGTGTTGTACAGTAAAGGTTTACTAGTTACTGCTTCCGTGATTCATTAGTTTTCTTTTTTTTTGTTGTTTCTTTCCTGAACCTTTGACACCCTGGCGGGGGCCAATGCTCTAGAGCTCCTAGCTGGCACGTTCACCCAGGGAGCAAGAAAGA
This sequence comes from Noctilio leporinus, assembly GCA_004026585.1. NCBI lineage: Eukaryota > Metazoa > Chordata > Mammalia > Chiroptera > Noctilionidae > Noctilio > Noctilio leporinus. Next base: position 4,213 of record PVIW01012260.1, read on the forward strand.
CGAAGAAGAAAGCACAGGGTCTAAGGCAAGGAGTCCTCAGGGCGGCCTTGAGCCCTTAAATCACGTGTTTGAACCTCATTTTCCATCCGGGCAAAATGAAGCCAATAACCTCCCGCAGGCTGACTAGATTAAGAGGAAATAAGAAAGTGCTTCCTGGTCTTTGTTATAATTATGGCAATGATTATCCAGCTTCTTGGGTAATCAACATAAATTTATCAATCCCCTGCTATATACCAAGGCAATGTACACTCTATACATTGCCTCACGTTATCTTCACAACCACCCTAAGAGGCAGGCGGTATTATTGTCACTTTATGGACAAGGAAACAGAGGCCGAGCCATGAGGTTAATTCTCAAAGTTCCCTTGCTGATAAGAGAGAATTTGCTCGTCAGTGTGGGGCCTCCAAAGCCCCTGCTGTTTGCACCACAGGACTCTGCCCCAGCTCTCTAGGCAGGAGGCAGAATGCACATGGATGGGACAGTTAGAACAAGGGGGGTCCTGAGGATAGGGTGTTGGCTCACAATGAAGAAGCTCGCCCTTCAAGGTGATCAGGGGGTTGACATGCAGGAGGACAGAGCTACCCAGCCTCACTCTGCAGGTGGGAGAGATCGATGAGCTAACAACAAAAATTAGGGCTCTATGGCCAGCAAGGGGGTGCTAGGGTCAAGGTGAGGGCTTGGTGCATTGGAAGAAGGGCACCTGATGGGAGGCTGAGGGGAGGAGTAGGTTTCTAAGTGGCAAGGCCCACAAAGGCCCCACACAGAGCACAGTTACAACTCAGTCAAGTTTGCCTTTCTCTCCTGTAGCTTCCCCACCCTCACCCTCTGTCCCCTTGGGGGCTCCCCCTGCCTTCTAAGCCCAGGATTTACAGGTTCCCCCATTCTTCCAACGGTTCTAACCTTCCTGAGCATGAGGATCTCCTGGGAAACCTTTAAAGACACAAATGTGAATTCTTTAAAAACACTGACCCGTTTCAAATGTTCTGGAGGCGGAGAAGAAGGCTAGACAATCGCCTGAGAGATAAAAGGCCTTGCTCAGTCACAAAGCTGCCTGGTAGGGAAGCTAGGCTTCCACGGGCTTCTTAACTTCCCACTCAGCCCCCCCTCCCCCCGCCCCCGTGACAACCGAGGGCATAGCGGTGACAGGTGCTAAATGCTTCCCCACATGTGCTTTCTAGTGTTTGCCCTCCTAGGCACCACTCTCCCTCCTGTGATGACCACCACTGTTTCCAATTTGATGTCATAAACACGTCCCTCAGCGAAGTCTGACTTTCGGACTTCGGACAGTGGAAAATACAGCTTTGACCACCAGGCTGTGTGGAGCCTAAAATAAGTTTCCAAACTCCTGTTGCCCATAGGCCTGTAAACAGACCTAACTTTATGCCCCTCAGGTCAAGCCCTGCAGGCCCTTAGCCTTGGTTGCCATGTCTTGAATTAAAAATAAGTAATAATGATATATAACTTATAAGACTTTTGCAAGGATGACTAGTAATAATATCCACAGAGGAAAATGCTTGGCAGAGGACCTAGCATTCAGTCATTGCTTGCTTGGATCAGCTGTGGACCAGTCATTATCCGATCAAGGGGGGGATAATGGTGTCCTCACAGGGTCCCCCGGTCCAATGGGGGTTCCAAGAGAAGCGTTTAGTACCCAGGGAGCCAGCTGCTCTGGGAACACAGAAGAGATGCACTTCATCCAGCTGGGAGCACGCATTAAGAGGCTGCCCGAGTCAGGCTGAAGGGGAAGAGAGGTGGGGCTATGGAAGAACATTAAAGGAAGAGTGAGTACAAAGAAATGCAAGGAGCTCATTCCAGCTGAAACAGAATGAGTGCACAGGGGTCCTAGGGCTACCGTAACACATGACCACAAACTTGATGGATTGAAACAACAGTTTACCCTCTCACAGTTCTGCCAGCTACAAGCCCAAAGTCAAGGTGCCATCAGGGCCACACTCCCTCCTGAATGCTTCCAGGGACAATTCCTTCTCGCTTCTTCCTGGCTTCTGGTGACTCCCAACAATCCTTGGGGCTTGTAACTATGTCTTCTCCTTATAAGGACATGCCCAGTCCTTGCCTTTTCTCTCATGCTCACCTCCTGTCCAGTTACCTTTTGCACTTCACCACTATAGGGTGAGCACTTGACCTTTCTCTGGTGATGGGAGGAGAACGCCACAGGACAGAGCAAGCAGCCCCCGATTTATTTACACGAGCATGTTCTGTGCTTTGGTTGCCTAATCACAGCCTGGACCCGGCAAACCTGCTTTTATTTCCATCACCTCCACCTTTAGGCTTCAGCCCCAGGACCCTGGGGCTCAGGAGCCGCCCACCATGTTATCCTAGCTCCTTCCAGTACAGCAGCTGGGAGGCCAATTGGCTACTGACTGTCTAACACAAGGCTGGTCCAAACTGAGTGTGCAATAAGTGTAAACTACATACCGATTTCAAAGACTCAGTATGAAAATAAAAGTAAAATTAAACTATGGCATATGGAATATGGTCAATAATATTATAATAACTGCATATGATGCCAGGTTGGCACTAGACTTATTGGGGAATCACTCTGTAAATTATATAAATGCCTAACCACTATGCTGTACACCTGAAACAAATATAAAATAATATTGAATGTCAACTGTAATTTAAAAGTTAAAAAACGAAAAGAGAAAACAGGAATGTAAAATAACCCAGAAACAGTTTTATACCGATTACAGGCTAAAATTGGGTTAATTTAAATATATTATTAAAATAAATATCATCTGTTCTTTTGTGTTTTTGTTTTGTTTTTGTTTTTGTTTTTTTTGTTAACATAGCCGCTAGCACCCTTAAATTACATACATGGCTTCCATTATATTTCTCGTGGGCAATGCTGCCCTAGAGACATTGTTTGCTGTGCAAGCTTACTTGAAGCACAGACAGTTCTCCACTTCCCCAGAGGCCTGCTGACAGCGCCATAAGGGGGAAGGGCATGCCCTACATTGCACCTAGTATTTCATGTTTTCCTTCTATTTCTCATAACTCATAATAGCTATGAGAGTTGTGAGAAATAAGTAATTTCCTCTCCTCCCCTACATTTTTTTGATGAGAATACACAGACCAAGTTTTACTCATACCTACAATTCCTAAGCCCATAATTTTCCCAGTGCACAAAATGCTGTCGAGTTTAGCGGTTGATCAGCGTCTTTGAGAGATTTCCTCAGATAATAACCATCCTTCAATGCACATAGAGTCTCATATCATTTACGTCATCTCGTTAGCTCCGAAAGAAACCCCTAGGACCTCCAATATAAGATAGTTCTATTTTTAAATTTTGTTTATACACAAAAGGTAGCAAGAAATGTGGAGAAGTCCACTCCTCCCTCCAGCCATCCTCCGGCCCCATTTCCTCCCCACCTCCACCAACAACATGCTCCATCTGCTCTCCCACAAAGACGACAGACACGTGGGTGGACGTAAACCATTTTTCAGAAATTCAGAGAGTGGCACAATCCCCATATTACTCGTTGCACTGAGCGCCTTATCTTGGAAACCCCCATCAGTACTAACGGTCTGTCTTTAGCTTAGTAAGTCCTATTTAAGGGAAAAGTATTTTATACATTACAAAATATATTCAAATCGGGAGACTGGGGACTCAGAAGAATCTCGTGTTCTCTTCCACAGCAACAGCGGCAGAACGAGGATGGGACCCAGGCACCCTGACCCCAGCCAGAGCCTGTTTCCTTTTCTTGACCCTCCCAGTGTCCCTGTCTATGAAATAGTAGAAATAATTCCTGGCCCACCAACTGTGAAGCTGACATGGCAACTGAATAAGCTAATAATGAATCTGGAAAGCACAATTCAAGCAAGAAACATCATTACTATTATTACTGTAACTTTTTATTATTATTATTACCTAAATCACACCTTGTCGAATCTTGAGCAACCTGGGGGAGGGCAGATGTACCTGGGCAGGGGGACATTTCCTCCCTCCAACCACAACACTGAGCACACAGTACTGGCCACACCCAGCGTGGCTTCAGGCCATGGGGACAGGTCCTGCCTGCCTCTCTCAAAGGGTTGAACAGTTCCGAAGGCTTCAGGTGTGACCGCCCAGCCCTTCCTCCCGGGACTAGGTGGGGAGTGGGTGGCCAGAGGTCCTGGCCCCAAAGCCAGGCCTCCCCAGGAAGGAGACTTCGCACCAGCGCCGATACAGAAATACGAACAGACACAGGCCCTGAAGTCGGGAGCAAGGAGCATGGAAAACTACGCTCGTCGCAGGAGTGGCTGGTTGCTGACGCGGGGTCAGCCTCCGCCTGCCATTTTCCAGGCCCAGGCCCGGCCCCCCCAGACGCAGGGAGCGGTGTAACCCTCGAGAACCCCGCAAAATTAAGCCGGCCCAGGGGCCTGGCTCGTACCGTCCGAAAGAACGGGTCCCGTGCTGCCTCGCCTCCGTGGTGCCCATGCCCACAGCCTGCCTGCCCTCCCTGATACTTCCTGGGGCTTGGGCGCAGAGAAAGGGGGCACAAAGCCTCTGGGGGAGGGAAAGCAAACGCAGGCTTAGCCGAGGCCAACCGGGCGCTGCCCGCCTCGCCTGGGCGTGCCCCATGTCCCCTTCTGCAGGACGGCGCCTCCCGAGCGCAGGAGAAGGACGCTTAGGCCGCGCGAGCCGAAGGTCGAGCTTCCCCCCGCGCTTCTGGAAGCCACGAGAAGCGCCCACGCAGCACAGAGCCTCCAGAAAGGGTGCCTTTCGTTACCCTGGCTCCCCAGCCTGGCCGAGCTTCACCTTCCTCCGCCCAGGGACGGGGAACGTGAGTGCGCCCACACCGTTTGCAGAGGGGCGCAGGGGCAGGACAGCGAGCAGCCGCCCCGCGCGTCTAACGAGGCCGCTCGCCACCGGCTGGGCCTGAGCAGTTCCGCTCCGCTCTCCACTGACCTGCCTCCCAGTGGGCCCGCCGCACAGCCGCATTCTTTATACACGGCCCCTCTAATCCGTGCTTTTACTTGCCCAGGTTTGGGGACCCTCAGTCAACCAAAGTCTGAACGTATCCCATGGAAAACTCCAGAAATAAACAACTCATAATCTTCCACTTGCACACCATGGCGCGTAGTGGTGATGGAATCTCCCGCCACCCCAGCTCTGTCCCGCCTGCGACGTGTATCATCCCTTTGTCCAGTGTCTTCACGGTGTATAGTAGCTGTTTTCCACCGCTAGTCACTTACTTGCTAACCTTTGTTATCAGATCGACGACTCTCCCAGCATTTAGTGCAAGAGTTCAAGTAACCCTTATTTTACTTAATAAAGGCCCCAAAGCTACTCACCTAACTTTTATTAAGGTATATTACTATTATTGTTCTATATTATTATTATTTTTTTGTTAATTTCTTACTGTTCCTGATTTATAAATTAAACTTGATCATACATATGTAGGTATGGGAGAAAATAAAGTGTATGGTGGTCACATTGTTTGCAGTTTCAGGCATCTACTGGGAGTCTTGGAATATATGCCCTGTGGATTAGGGAAGAATACAGTGTTACACAAACAGATAACACTCTGATAACCCATCAACAGACATATGCTAAATAAATGGTGGTTTTGCCATTTCAAGGAACAGTAGTTAACCATTTAAAAATGCTATTTGGCAGTTAATTTGAAGGAATTTTCATACTAAGTTTTTAAGAATAACATGATGCGTGATGTTTCTCTCCCTTCACAAAAAAATGTCCTTAGGTGAAGATAAAAATAAGTAGATAAATAAATTTAAAAAAACAAATAACATGGTGCACTAAAGTATGTATGGAATGGTCCTTTAAAAAAAAGTTAACTTGTAGATGAGTTCATTTGCTTGTAGGCACGTAGAAAAAGTTGTGCAAGGATAGACATTAGTCTGTTAACATTGACTATCCGAGTTGGGGTGGTTAGAGATGAAGAAAGTCGGGGTTACAGAGACAGAGATCGTCACCACACATCTGACACATCTGTCGTTGCACACCTCCATACACAGACATGCATGCTGTGACATAAAGTGAAATGCAGAGTCAGTGCCTCCTGTGAGCTAACAAATTCAAGAGATAATACATGCACATGAGAAAAATACACTCAAGGCAGAATACCAAATTAATGATACAGATTGTCAACATGTACTTGCTCATCCGGCCCCACCTCAGTGAGCAGCTTCCTCAGGACATGCTAAGCTCTCAGGATGGGTGAGGATGATACTAGATGCCATCCTTGAGAAATGCAGAGAAGTCACTTCCGTTAAGGAAGGTCTGCCAGAACTGGACCTAAATGGGCTGGTAGAATTTAATAGCTATATAAACAGGAAGCAGGTATTCCACACCTGTGGCACAATTGGCACCTGGGATCCATGGTCTGTGGGACATTCAGGTGAGTTGGAGGTGAGAAGGGTCCATTTGAGAAGAAAAGCTGAGTAAGAATGAAGAAGCAGATGAGGCTGGAAGGACATTTGGAAGCAGATCACAAAGTGACCTGGATGGCACCCAAAGACCTTTGGGCTTCAGGCTGTGGGACCCTAAAGCTACAGAGGCTTTTTGGTGTGTGGTGTTGCCCTAAATATGCCCTGTAAAAGCTCCTGCCACTTCCTGACTGAGTGGCAAATGGCCCTAATGAGGCTGAGTTTTTAGTGCGGGGAATGTGTCCCAGAAAAAAATCATTTATCACCCACTCAAAATGCACTCCTCCAGGTCCATCAATCTGACCATTCGCTTAGCTGTAGGATGCAGACTGTACCTCAGGCAGGTGTGTGCGTGCATGGGTGTATGCATGCATGCCTGTGTACATGTGCAGCTAGCTCCTGGCGTGGGGTGTTAGGTAACCCACCCACACCTGATGTCCCAGCTCAACAGGCAGCCAAAGGATTGCAACAGGCTTTGTTTGGAGGGTGCCAATGAGCAAATCTTTTGAGAATGTCATTGTCCCCATGAACCCTGACGTCATGAACACATTGCACCATGTGCTCCTCTCCTCACAGGCCTGAACAGCTGGATTTTAAGCTCTATGGCCAAGTTTTTACCAACACCTAGGTACCCTGTAAAGTGTGTTGATATCATGATAAAGGGGTCACAAAGAGTCCAGCTTAAAGAGGTTCATAGTACATGAATAGGGGGAGTGGGGCCACCCCTCTCACTAGGGTAGTAGGAATGGCAGTAGAGGTGGTGGGATTGATGCAGAAAAAAAGTTGTAGATCTGCTACAGCAGAATCATCTCTGGGGTGTTAGTAACCAGGCATTATTTCCTAAAGCACCCCTGGTGAAGTCAACAATTGAGAAACAACTACCCCGAGGAGAGAGGCAGGAAGAGGAGCCTTCTCTCAAACTGGATACCATACTTGGAATAAAGCAATCCACCACTTTTATAGAACCCACTGGCTGGACCCTCATCATCACCCAGATTCTTGCCTCCTTCTATGAACCACATTGCACATGACTACCTCTTCCATATTGCAGTTTGGCTCTTTAATATTTCTGCTCCCCATTGGCTTTACAACTTTCTTCCAGGCTGAGTTAAGAAAAACATATGACCACCACTTTCCAGACCCCACCACCTCCCACAGCTCCAAGACCCTCCCCCAGGTCAGCAAAAGCAAGAAGAGTTTGGGTACTTTCCCCCTCCAAGCAAGCAGGCATTAAGATGTGGGCAAAATAGGACATATTTGGCACCAGACTTCTGGGCACTGGGATGAACACCAGGCTAGACGGAGACCCTGCCAGGGTGCCAGGCACTTGGCATCTTTAAATGCAAATGTCTCCTGTGGCAGCCCTGGCCTCTTCCGCAGGGGTGGTAGCTGCCCTGGGAGGAGGGATGAGCTTTAAATTGGTAATAAAGCACTGTACCAAATTGGACTTTGACCTGGTTCAGAATTTCACTGGCCCACGTTCCCTGACCCATCACCCCCCTTTCTGCCTGATTGTTTCCATGAGTTGCTGCTGTGAAGGCCGGCAGGCAGGCTGTCACTAGCTGTTGCCTCCCTGGCCGGCTTCCACCTGGCTAGCTCAGAAAGCCTTGGAAATCAAACAGCTTCGCTTTTCCAGCCTTTCTTGCTCCCTCTCAGCTTTGAGCAAGCCAAGAGTGGTCTGGATGAGGCCTCCAGCCCAGCTGGTCCTGCTTGTAGGGCATGAGAAGAGGTGAGGGCAACCCCAGCAAGCCCTTCTTTCTCAGTCTTGGTTACCAGAGTGATTCCCAGACAACGCCTGGAATGGCCAGTGTGGGCTCAGATGCCTCCTACAACCATGGAATCGGCATAAACCCAACATGTATTTTCTCCAGCTCCCACATACACACACTGCCCTCAAACACCCTCTACTTGCTGTAAAATACCAAGTTGTTGCTCACTTCTCCCGCCTGGATGGTCGTCCATTCTCGTCGACATGTCTAAATTCGGCCCTTCCTTCCAGAGCCTAGGAAACCACTCCTCACCATGCAGCGCCTACCACGCTTCTCCCTGCGTTCTTCAAAGTGCACACAGCCTATCAGCAAAGGTAGTGAGCAGCTTTGTCAGGTCTGTTCCTAGAGAAAAGAGACCCAAAGGAGAAGACAGTTGCCTTGGCCTGACACTGGCTGACACACCCCTCAGCTAATTCAGGTCAGAGAAAACCCCACACCTGGGAGCATTTCCACCTTCTGCTCCCCGGTGTCCGCCAGGACCATGGGAGGAAGGATGAACAATTAAGAAACAAAATTGAAATGATCTGCTGAACTCCCAAAAGGTCAGACCCACATGGGTTAGGGAAGTGTGTGTGTGTGCGTGTGTGTGTGTGTGTGTGTGTTCAACAAGCTCCCCTGGGAATCTAATGCTCCTTCCCTGAGTTTGGAGTTGCCGGATGCCAGTGTGGTTCCATGCCAATCAGTGACACTCTTGTTTAAGTCCACATTACACTCCCTCTAAGTCAGACCCCGGGCCCAGACCATGAGCTGAGCATTGGCCACATCAGGTAATCACCTTGGACTGGCTGATTTTCATGATGCCATAGGGCCTGTTTGCCTGAACTGTTCTACCTTCCACTGCCAAGTGATTTGGAAAATCAGGCTTAGGCCAGTACTCCTGGGCAAAACTGCTAGGCAGATGAGACAGGGCCTTTGTTTCTTTTAGCCTTGTTTTATTCTAAGGTTAAGTCTAAGGTCACAGAAAATAAAAAAGCATTCCCGGGTCTGACTCGCACACAGTGGGACTTTTAAGGGGAGAAACAATAATTTCTGAAATGAACGAGATGCCACCCATCCATTTTGCCAGGGAGGAGATACAACAGAAGCACTCACAGTCATTTACACACCGGGCCTGATAGCTGATGGAAATTGGTGGGACAGGCTGTGAAGTTAGAGAATGTGGAAACCAGGTCTAAGGCAGCCCCATGATGGGGAGTTGCCTAAGACACTTTATGCTGCATCTCCACGGGGCTATATTTAAGTGGAAACGTAGGATAAGAAAAACATCTGTCCAGCAAAGCAGGGAAGATTACTTGTCTCAACGTTGGCCCTGAGTCAAAGGAAAATTATCTTGCTTGAGAAGATAGAGGAGGAGGGAGGGAGGAAGTAGGAAACAGGAAAACTGACATCTATCCAGTGTCCTTTGTATGGCGTCTATTAGGTAATAAGCAGTCACATCCTTTCATCTTGTTTAAACCCACAGATTATCCCCTTTTTAATGGAAGAGGAAGCAAAGACACAAGGGCTGGGACTATGGTGTGAGATTACGGATTCTGTGGTCACTGGCTTCGTCTAACCAAGATGCGTTGCTCAGATGCTAACAGCTGCTGTCAACCATTGCCCAGGAGTGGATCATCCGTGTGACCCGTTGCATGCCTCTTTCTACATCTCCCTCTCCCTCCCCACCTTCGTTCTCTCTCTCTCCTTCCAAAACCTACTTTCCCAGGGTGGTGGGAGGAAATGGAGGCTCAGTCATTGCACACCTCACTCATATCAGCTTGTGGATTTGGGTAGCAGAGTTTCCAAACGCGCCTGGAAGAGGAGAGCAAGGGCAGGGGGAAAATGGGTGTCTGGACACATCTAAGTGGCACTCAGAAAAGCTCTCTAGGTGGGAATCAGAGATAGCTAGTAGTTTGATGTTACGGCATGGGATGAAATTGCTGAGGAAGAGAGCAAAAATCAGAGAGGGAGAGAAAGTGTTCAGGATATAGGAGATGGAAAACCAGCAACACACGGGATGTCAGAGAATTTAAGAGGAGTGTTGAGTGTTGCAGGTTTTTTGACCAGGAAGAAAAGCTCCAGTCCGGTCAAGAGAATGGATTCTGCCTAGAAAATGTACACTGGCTCTACACGCGGGCGTTTTGGGTCCAGTAGCAGGAGGACAAGCCAGACGGCAGTGAGCCCAGACGTAAGAGAGGATGAGGGACAGGGGTGGCAGGGAGTTGTCAGCATCACCTGGGAACTTGTGAGAGATGCACATTCTCCAGCTCCACGTCAGGCTCACGGAAACCTTGGAGAGGGGCCCAGCGATCGGTTTTGACAAGCTCTCCTGGTGGTTCCGATACACCCTAGGGTTTGAGAACTGCTGCCCCACGCATAGCAAGGCCCTGCCCCACAAATGCTTCCCCAGCACAGCACACAACCGGGAAGCTGAGGCCTCAGGGGGTCGCTGGTTGTGGGGAGAAGCTCTGGAGAAGATGTTGGAGTGAGACGATTCCTGAGAATCAAGTCTTCAATCCAGGGTGATGCCACAGAAAGGGCCAGCCCAGGAGTGGGCTGCAGGACCAGTCAGGGGTGGGGCTCAGGCGCATTTGCAGCAGGAGCGAAGTCGAGATCCAGGGCCTCCTGTCTCCTCTGCCTATGTTCATTCTACAACTGCTGGCTCCCACCTTCCCAGGTCCCCAGGCCCCTTGGGAAAACTGCACATTCACCCATTTGCACTAAGGGACAAGGAACTAACACTTGTTACTTCTTCCAGGGTCATTTGCATTTAAAAAGTGGCTTCCCGAGAAAGCACTATTTCTAAAGTAGAATTTTAAGCTTTGGGGTTCCTGGGCAGGAAGCTGCCTGGTCTTCAAATCGCACTTCCTCAGTGAATGGCAGGCAAAAAGCGGACCCTGCGGCTTTCATCAGGCTGGCGGGACTCTCCGTGCCCACAGGCCACCAGGCTGCACGAGAGAGGAGTCCCCATCTGCTCTTCGGCCTCCTGGAAGCTCTCACGCAGGCTGCAATTAGCATAAGTGGAACAGATCCTCTTTGTCTGCACTCCAGGCTGAGATTCCGCCTCCCCCAGAGACATGCTAATTATGTGGAAGGGACCCTAGGTGCCTTTTGGCACTGATCCTTGCTCCAGTGTTGCTGCCACAAACCTAGTGTAGGTGAGGCCATGGCCCAGGCTTACGCACGGATTTCCAGGAAACCTCATGCTGCCCCGGCTCCTCCAGCATCCTCAGTATCTTCCTCCTCCAAGTATCTTACAGCCCTTCGTGGTCAGGAAAACACATGCTCTTGGCATGGGTATCTTCCGTCCCTTCAGCCGTGATTGGATTTCCTCCCCATCTGGAATGCAGTTCCTTCACAGGGAACCTTGTTTTATACTTAATTAATTAATCATTCAGCCACACAATGTTGATTAAAGAAACATTTCGCCAGGCACTGTGCAAAGACCAATGGGCTCCATCTGGAACAAGGCAAGTGCGGCGTAGTTGGAAATACAAGGATGTACAGCCAAGTGAACAGTTACCTACCCATGGTGGACAGGGATACATCGGATACCCTGGGAAGACTGAGGAGATGGTACCAAATTGTCCCCGGAAGAAGTCAGAGAAGGAGTGTGGGAAGACTTCCGGGTGGAGGTGACAGTTGAATACCCTACATTAAGGAGGAGCAGGCGTTTATCACATAGGTGTTACAGACAGAGGGAAAGCATGTATTGCACAAAGTCACATGGTGGGAAAGAGCTTGAGGATTTCCTGTGACCAGGAGAAAATTCTGATGTGGTCTAAATTAAATTACATCATGGAGAGAGAACGAGACAACTGTTAGTCTTCCAATAGCTATGGACCAACGAGCAAAAGACTGCTCACCTGCCTTCTACGTGTTGGAACTTGAGACTAACTCCCAGGGGCAATTTCCAAGGCAAGCCAGGAACCACCGGGCTCCAGGAGCCATTGCTTTCGGGATCTCCAAGCAGATCTTTCTTCTCTGGGACCCTGCACCTATCCCAGAGCTGACCTGAGTCACTCTTTCCCACCTCTTCCCCCAAAGTCCAGTCAGCTTACCTCTCTTCCCCTTTCTCCCTACTTGATGCTTACAAACTCTGAGATGATGGACCAGCTGGGCATGTTGTCTCTCTACCTGGCCACGCTGCTGCTGCTACTGCTGGTTTAGATTCTGTGCAGCGCCGTCTTCATTGGTTTTGGTGGGGGGTGGGGAGGGGAGTTGAAGGGTGTTGGTTTGCTTTGGTAGCATTGACCTGATGAACCCTTTCTTTTAAAACAGACTTTCAGCGTGGGGCCATGGGTAGCTGAGGTCCCTGAACTGTTAACCCCCTGTGAGAAAGGCAGCAGACAAAATGGAGAGGTCGGTGGCTAGGTTTTCAAAGGTTTTATTTTTCCAAGCTAAAGTTTGGAAATTGACTTGAGGTCACTGGACAACCAGTGAGGGACTTTAATGAGAGGGCAATGTGGTCAGAGTTGCATTTCCGAGGGAGGCCACAGTGTGGGGGATGGAGTGGGGGCTCATGAAAGGGGGTGGGGTCAGAGCCTGCTGAGGGAGGACAGAGGCAGGGTTGTGGGGAGGCGGTGAGAGAGAGGCATCCGATGGGATGACACAGTCCAGTGTCCCAGGTGGTACCACGGGAACCGAGACAGGGACGACATGTCTAAGGGGTGTGAGGACAAGTTCTGTTCTGGATGTAGTACGCCTGAGGTGCCCAGTAGCAGACCTGACTTATAAGTTGTCCATAGGCATCTGGAGTGAGGGAGGGGGATTAGGACAGACCCCAACATGGGACATGGTACAACCTGGTGGCTTTGAGAAGTCCAGCAGAATGTGAATCCTGGATTTGCCTCTTCCTAGTTGTACAAATTCAAGGGAGACCTGATCTATACGCTATCTACATGTTACTTTCTTCTTTTGTAAGAAAGGAATCAGAGTTCCATCTTACAAGATTGTGGAGGTCTAAATAAGATAATGTATATGAGGGACATCTGAGACACTTAGCAAATGGTTCCATGTCACCAGGGAGGTGGCAGTTAAAGCTGGACGTGGGGAAGGTGGCCCCTGGGAGAGTGAGCAACATGAAAAGGGAGAGCCAAGAACAGATTCTCTAAGGAGCCAGCAGCCAGCTAGATGGGCATGGAGTCAGGGAGACCAAGAAAAGAGGAGGGAGCAGCCAAGAGACCAGAAGCCACAGCGTTTATGAAATAAGGTGGGGACTGTTGGATTATCAATCATGAATTTACTGATAATGGTAGAGAAATTTCAGTGGAGTTGGAAATGAGTGCCAATAGTATTTGCTAAAAACTGCTATAAAAGGTAGATTAAAACAAAACAAACCATGAAGCAGAAGAGTAAGAGGTATAGAGAAGACTTAAGACAGATTATGTACCTGTCTCTCTTCTTTCACTTTCCATATGTTACAGAGATTATCCATGTAGGTGAACATCTACCTCCCTGACCTTCTCTCAGCTGCCCTGCTGAGTCGCTTAGGTGTCTCCCGCATTAGACTGCAAGGATCACAGTCACTTGGGCTCCCCAGGACTGGTCCCAGGGCCTTGCACAAAATAGGTGCTCGATAAACATGTCTGAAACCAGCTTGTGCAAGTGAGATATTGGATGAATGCTCCTGTTCCAGACACTGCCTACCTGGGGAGACCCAAATGGAGTGAACTTGGAGCCACAGAGCACCTGCTGACCCCACTATGACTGAGGGAAAAAGGTGAAAAAACAAAGAGCTCTAAAGTTGCTCCGCTCATCAACCCAGGGCCAATGGGTTGATGTACAAGCTCGAACATGTCCACATCAGGCATGTAGACTCAGAGTGGCTCACTCCTTTGTTCCCAGCACTGGTGTTTGTGGCTGCCAAGGGTGTCTAAGTCTTTTCCCTGCTGGGTCATGAAACATCTTAGAAGGAAGCAGAGTCATCAGTGCTGATTCCATAAATGGGGCTGTGAGTGAAAGGATCTGACCCCTCACAAATAATTATTCCCTCCCCTTGGTGCCTGGAATGGTTCTGGTCTCTGAGTGGGAATGCAGGAGCAGTGGGTACACTGTCGGTACATAGGAACCTCGCTTTGCTCACCTGGAAGGTTGAAGAGCCACTGCAGCTCCAGGTAGCTCAGATCCACCTTGATTCCAAGATCCTTTCTTGAGGCAGCTGCTAAATCAGACCACACAGGCCTGAGGGTGGAGGGTGTATGTAAATGTGCGGTTGTCTGTGCCCAATTCAGGCCCTCTAACTGGCACCAACTTGTACTTCCTAATCCCTTCACCTTTCACCCATCCTTTCTCTCATCTGGTAACCATCAAACTGTTCTCCACCTCCATGAGTCTGTTTCTGGTCTGCTTATTGATTTAATTTGTTTTTTAGATTCCATATATAAGTGAAATCATATGGTATTTGTCTTTCTCTGTCTGACTTATCTCAATCAGCACAATACCCCCTAGGTCCATCCATACTGTAGCAGATGGCAAGTTTTTTTTTTTTAATGGTTGTTTTATTTCATCATTTATATGCACCACTTCTTCTTTATCCATTCATCTATTGAGAGACACTTAAGTTGCTTCCATATCTTGGCTATTGTAAAAAATGCTGCAATGAATATATGGATGCATATGTCTTTTCAATGTAGTGTTTTGGGTTTCCTTGGATAAATACCCAGAAGTGGATCCTTCTTTGTCTCTTATTATAACCTTTGGTTTAAAGTCTGTTTTGTCCAGTATAACTATTGCTACCCCAGTTTTTTTTAAATTTCCATGTTCATGAAATATTTTTTTCATCCCTTTATTTTCAGTTTGCGTATCTTTTGATCTGTAGCTTGTCTCTTATAGATAGCATATGTCTTGTTTATTTCTCCATCCAGCCAATGTATATTTTTTTATGTAGCCCTAACCCCTTTGCATTTAAAGTAATTATTGATGGGTATGGATTTGTTGTCATTTATTACTCACATTTTTTATCTTTTTTCTTCTTAAATTAGATCCTTTAATAGTTCTTCTAATACTAATTTGGTGGTAATGAACTTCTTTGGCTTTTTCTTGTGTAGGAAGCTCTACTTCTTCTTCAATTTTAAATGATAGTTTTGCTAAGTAGAGTAATGTTGGTTGTAGGCCCTTGCTTTTCATCACTTTGAATAGTTTGTGTCAATTTGTTCTGGTCTGCAAAGTTTCTGTTGAGAAATCAGCTGAGTAGTCTTATGGGAGCCCCCCTATTGGTAACAAACTGCTTTTTTTCTTGCTGCTTTTAAGATTCTCTCTGACTTTAACCTTTGGTATTTTAATTATAATGTGCTACCAGTAATGTTGGGCCTGGTTCCACTTAGCAAGAAGTATGAGACACACAGAGGCTAAACGCTATTTGTTTGGGGTTTGTGAACTGTTGAAAGATTTTAGGAAAGTCCACAGCATGACCCAAGACAGGCTGTTTTATGGAAAATCCACTAGAACTAGGTTATGTGGGCTCCTATGGTGGGTGGGGAGGGGTCTCAGGGAATCACAGGATGGGGTGATAGCCAGGGGATGGAGACTCAACTGTGGTCCCTGCCTTATGGCTCTGTGTGGGGCAGGCTCAGAAAAGGAACAATGGCCTCTGTCTGAGACAAAGTTCCCCATCCAACCTTCTCCCTGATGCCAAGCAATTTAGGTTCTCTTCAGATATCCCTGACACCTTTTAAGCTGTTGTGCCAGCACTGGAGCTCAGAGTGAGTGAGTCTGAGTAAGTCATGCATGGGCCCTTTAAGAGGAACATCTGAGCCCTGGTCAGGTGGCTCAGTTGGTTGAAGCATCATCCAGTACACCGAAGTGTGGTGGGTTTGATTCCTGGTCAGGGTACCTACTGAGGTTGCAGGTTTGATCCCCAATCAGTGTGCATACAAGAGGAAACTAACTGATGTTTCTCTCATCTCTCTCTCTCTTTCCCTCCCTCTTTCCCTCTCTCTCCTCCCCCCCTTAAAATCAATAAACATATCTTCAGGTAAGGAATGAAAGAAAAGAGGAATACCTGGGACACTAGAAGGCTTCCATCTCACTCAGTCACAATTTCTGCTGTTCTCACAAACAAAAGTTATGTGGATTTTTCTTCCCAGCACTGAAACCCTGGACTGGGGGCCTGGATTGTGGCTGGGACCCCTTGCTTTTCAGGGGGTTCTCTGCAGCCAAGATATTCCTCCGAATATTTAACTGCCAAACCTGGGTGTGGGACCAGCTCATTCGGCATCTCCACCCCTTCTACCAGTCTCAAGGTGGCTTCTTCTGTATATCCTTAGTTATAGGACTTCTATTCAGCTATGTTTCAGGTGGTTCTAAATCACGGTTGTTCTGTAGTTTACTTGTAATTTTGATGTGGTTATGGGAGGATGCCTCATTTACCTATGCCACCTTCTTGACCTCTCTGGCCTGTCTCTTTGTAGCACTCCCCAGTGCTGAATTAAAAAGGGGGAAGACAAAGGAATTGAGTTCTGGATAAGGAAAGCTGTGGACTTGGGATTTTATAGACTCCCAGAAATTCTCTCTTGGTCAGGAGGCAGCTGATCCGAAAAGAACTGAAATCTAGAATTTTCTCTGATATGGCAGCTGTGAGTTATAAATTCCTAAGCATCACCTTGTAAAATCTCTCTTATGCAAAACAGGACAGAGCCAAAGGAGGGGATGGCAGCTTCCTGGGGCTATTTCTGAGTGGTGGCTGTGACAAAACATCAACACCAGAACCATGGGATTTAGCCAAGTGGGTCAAATGTACATTAAAGTTGGCAACGCACCTATCTGATGCCAGTTAAGAAGCATAAATGTCCATCCCCATAAAATGAAATAAAAATGCTAATGCTATGAGATATGGGGTCATTCAATTGTTCCTTAAGGTAACTGGCTTTGTCTATTAAAATGAAGCACATTAACTCCTAGTCATACGTATCATAACATAAATTCATTTAAAAGAACGTTTAGCCTAAGCCATTGTCCTTCTGCCAACAGCGTTACTAAAGACCAGGAGTTGGGACTAGATTGGGATAACGTGGACACTTGCACCTCAACTGAACTGAAGATAGCCTCGGTTTTCACTCTTGAAATAAAGAACAGGACAATTCATCTCATAGCAGTGAGATTTGGAAATTTTGGTGACTGCCAGTTTTCCATTTACATAAGGACCAGAAAGATTATTTTTTTCATTGCCCACTTACTTATGAGAAGGTCCCGAAATGAGTATTCCTTCAAAGAAAGCAGATGGCCTCACCTTGTAATAGAAGAGCACCCAGATTTATGTAGAGGACAAACAGAGTCACTATTGGGGGCTTCTGAAAGGTAATTTTTTTTAGTGCTTTCTCCTTCTCCCATGGATAAGGTGATTTCAAATGGTGATAGTGACTGTGAAAGAGAAATCACCTCTCCATCTCCTCCCGGAGTCAGGGTGGTTTCAAAGATGCCAGGCAGTTGATTTTAGCCATAGCACAAGTCCTAGAAAACCAGTGATAACTGGCTTCCTGGTTTCCCTTTATCTCATCCATGAGCCTCAGGGGCTGATCTGGGCTTGCCACCTACCTGGGAATCGCAAGCTGACTGGGAAACAATCACCGGCCTTTGGATGGATTCCCTGGGCAACTGGCTCTGTTTGAGGTGGAGTTTTGTGTGCAGAACGTTTTACTGGGGAATGAAGGCAGAAGGACTGGGCAGGTAAGAGATGAACTAGGAAGCAACAAAGGTCTTAGCTGATCTCTCCATCTCTTACAGCCCTTTGGAAGTATCCTGTCTTGAGACAAGGAAGTGAGGCCTAGTTATTGGATATGTACTAACCCTGGGGAGAGGCTGCGACCTTGAATTCCTTAGCTGGCTGAAGGCAATTCCTGGAGAGAGATTCAGAGAAGAGCCTTCAACTGACAGCACCCAGCAGCTGGGGAATGAGTGTCACTGTCACTGTCTTAAAGGAGGCATCTGGGTGGCCCTCCACTCACACTCTAGACCACCTTAAGTGGCATTTTGATGTCTTTTAATGTTCAAATTTTACATTTGAAAAATAAAAAGGTTAAGCCCTGGCTGGTGTGGCTCAATGGATTGAGCACCAGCCTGGGAGCCCAAGGATCACTGGTTCAATTCCCCAGTCAGGGCACATATCCAGGTGGCAAGCCAGGTCTTCAGCCAGGTCCTTAGCTGGAAGCGGGTGAAAGGCAATCATACATTGATGCTTCTCTCCCTTTCTTCCTCCCTCCCTGCCCTTCTCTTTTAAAGTAATGAATAAAATCTTTTAAATAAATAAATAAAGCTTGTAAATAAATGTGTATTTGCTTAACCTATTCTAGCCAAAACTACTTTTTATGTACTCAAAGATATATGGCTTTCGTTCACATTTGTATCATTCATTAAAATGGAATTGATCTTTGCATATGGTGTGAGATAGGGAAATAACATGTTCCCCTTAATCCATCTAACCACCCACTTCTTTCCCAAGGATTAATAAAATCCCTTTGTCACATATATGTAAATTTTTTACATATCCATAGGAAGGATTTTATTTTTATCTTCATCCTTTTCTAATTCAAATGTTACAAAGCAATTTTTTTTTCAGTGTATGCATTTGATCATCACAACAGCCCTGTGAGATGAAAAACTCTCTCTGTTTTTCAGATGAGCAGACAGAGGCCTGAAAGATTAGATTTAGCCTAAAGCTTACATCATACTGCGTGATGTACCAGGACTTTGACACCAAAGTAATTTCTCTTTTCCTAATTCTCCTACTGCTTGTTTAAGCAGCTGAGTTTTTGTACCTAATGTCATCCATTTATTTAAATATCTATTGAATAGCTAACTATGTTTCAGACACCAATCTAGGCTCTAGGGCTGCAATAGCAAAGAGGCCAAATAAAAATCAAGGCTCACCCTCCCAGAGTGAACACATCAGAGGGCCCAGGAGGGCTCTGCACTCAGAGGCAATAGTGAAGAATCACAGCATTAGGTGTGCATGGCTGTCCCAGCACCTGCCTGGCATCTGTCTTTTCAAGTTCAGTGCTTCAGTTTGTGTGTAGAGTCAAGATTGGTCCTGTGGGGTAGTTCCCTCTTACTAGTGAAGAGGGGCATTGAATCTCAAAGTCTGACAAGATACAACAGAGTCACCCAGACTATTCTTCTACCTTTGGACAATTTCAAAATACCCTGAAGTCTGCCAGAGAGAAGAGTTCAACCCTTTCCTCCTCACCTGAATTAAATTAAAAACATACTCTACCTGTTTAACCCAGTTCTTCCCCTATCCATTATTTTTTTAAAGAGTTTATTCATTATTTTTAGAAAGAGGGAAAGGGAGGGAGGAGGAAAGGGAGAGAAACATTAATGTATGGTTGCCTTTCACCTGCCTCCAGCTATGGACCTGGCTGGAGACCTGGCTTGCAACCTGGTTATGTGCCCTGGCTGGGAATTGAACCAGTGACCTTTGGGTTTGCAGGCTGGTGCTCAATCCATTGAGCCATACCAGCCAGGGCCCCTATCTATTATTAAGTCTGGTATTTCTGATTGTCCTAGGTGAAAATAAAGAGCAGCCACTTTCTACTGTCATAAAAGCCACTTTCAGAGGTTTCTTCTCATTTTAAAACACTTCAACATTTGAGACTAGAAGTAAAGTCAAATTGATGCAATTCATTAAACTACAGAGTGATAGATCAGTTTGTTCCTAAAAATTGACTAGAAAATGGAGTAATTTAAAGGTTGCACTGGTGTAACTCCCTGCCTCTAGGGAATAAATTAATTCCCGAGGAACAGATGGCAATATAAAATTTCCCTTTGTACAAGTAGCCATTGGATTTTCAGCTGGGCCTGTGGGTACCTTGAATAAGGACAGTATTTTCCAGCTTCCTGGGCAACTACGGTTTCTGGCGAAAGGATGTGGGCAACTTCTCAGTCATGGTCTTGAGTGGAGACATGTGCCCCTTCCCTCTCTACCTTCCCACAGGCTGGAAGGAGGCCTAACGGGGGACACTTTGGGCTGTGGGGATGAGGGGAACATTTTAGGGATGACAGCAAAAAAACAAAGAGTGTAGATACCTCTCGGCTTTGTGGAGCAGAACCTCAATACCAGCTGGCAGTTAAAACATTTGAGCAATCAGCTTCTATCTGGTTTAAAGCATTATTATTTAGGTCCCATGCAATCAAACCTATATCCTCACTAACATTCCCCAATGTCCAGCCACCCTCCCTCTTCTTCCTAACATGCACCTTCAGGCATCTCTACTATGATCCACATAATTTTTCTTCTTGTTCTTTAGTGAAAGGAGTTTTTGTCCATTTCCTACCAACAATGAGTACTACACAGACACTACAGTTTATAATAAAGTAACTTGTGGTCAAACCCGAGGCTTGAGAAGCCATAAGTCTCTACACTTCTAAAAACTGAGTCGCCACACTACTATGAATTCTGTAGATTTTTATTACTTTGCTATTAAAATGTTTTCATCTTGGAATTGGTTAATCTTAAAAGTAAAAACTAACCATATATGTATTTTTATACAGTACATACACTTGAGAAATAAATAATGTTCCGCATAGCATTAAAAAAAGCATCATGATATACAAATAAGTCATCAAGCCAAGTGCATAAATATAGGACCCACTGAGGATTTGATTCCCAAGGCTACTAAAAACAGGTTAGAAACCACCAGGAGGCAGTCAGTAACATAAGCTCCACTCTGGCTAGAAAGCAATTATGGAAGAACAGAAGAAGCACCCAATTGGATTGAGAAAATGCTTTGACTTAAAACTTGACTATTTCTTCTGTTTGGCATTTGAATGAGAATACAACTTTGGCACAGACAGATGACAGCAGTGTCCTTTAAAACTTTAAGTACAAAAATCATTCTTCACTCCACTTAACATCCTAGCTCCTTCCAAAAGTCTCATCCATAAAAGCTCAACCCCTTGGCATGGTTGTTTTCCTAGGTGCATAATAATAAAAGGGCTTCGGGTTTTGGAAGTCATTCCTTATTTTGTCACATGTAGGGCTAACTGGTGAGAAAGGGCTATGGAAGTCTTACTGCAGTTCGGAGATGAACACATCATGGACTCTGCCTCCAGGTATCTTCACCTGGCCTCACCCACAACTTGGTATGGAATTCTAGGCACACAGGTGAACTTCACTGAGTCTCAGTTTTATGAAATGAAGACTGTTGCTAATCTCTAGTTAGGTGACCCCTATGAAAATCTTTTGTAAAGCAAAAAGGGGTTTCTCAGGTATCATGTATATTAATTCAAATGAAGAACAGGAGGCTTTTTGGAGGCGTTCAGGACAGAAAAAAGGCTGGTATTACAGCAAGATATTCCAAGGAAGAATAAACACTGTGTTAAATCTCAATACTTGCTGTTTGACAGGTGATGGTTCTGGATAAACAGATATGTATAATGTAGGTAATACCTTCTATCTTCTTGAACAGAAGGGATTTTGCTCCAAAGTAACCATATCTGGCAATTGGCTACCATCTGGTTCCCAGCATGTATGATACCTGCTTGCTACTCTGATGGTGATCAACCATGTCAAATTTAGGGGAAATGCAGGTTAGCTGAGAAAAGGCAGAGAGTACTGAAAGCCTAAGGGTCCCCAACTCTTCCACCCTCTAGCCTCCCCCACGTCCCCTGTGCCTTCATCGTGTGTGTGTTCATGGATCATTTAAACCCGAAAGGAATCTAGAAATCCCAACCCTATTAAGGTCAAGTGCTTAATAAACAATTTTTCCAATTAAAAAAAAAATGAGCAATGGAAAAATGAGAAAGCCGATGGCATGTGCTTTCGAGAGTGAGTGAAGGAGCAGGACAGTATGTCAAAAAAAAGTAACCAGTACTGATCAATGCAGTTCACTGACCCAACAGCCAGGGCCCCAGCCTCACCCCAGATGACCGTATCTATGTAAACAAGGACACAGGGCTGCCGCCCTGACATGAGTCAGCTCCCAGCAGGAGGGACTTCCAGTACAACTCAGGTCAAGTCAGGCAGCTGGTAGCCTTCCAAGCGGAGGCGGTGTCCCCTGTCAGGCAAAGCGTAGGGGGCATGCGAGAGGCCCAGGCATTCAGCCCTTTGCCACACATCTGGCCTTCAAGCTATTCTAGGACAGCAGGAGGGACAGCAGCAGGAACAGCAGCGCACAGTCCCCTCTGGCCAGAGGTCCCAGTTGTAGGGATTGAGGTCCTGGGCTCTGTAAGCAGGCTCTTCCCTGTGTCAAGGCCGACAGGGGTCCTTCCATCAGGTGGGTCCTCAGCAGTAACTTTCCTCCATGTGCTTGGAAGGCGGGGTGGGGGTCTTGCGGGCACCCTCAAGGAAGCTCCACAGTTTGACTGAAAGGAACCAGATAAGAGTGGTTTTCCTTAGCAAACCCCACAGCCTGTATTGAGGGCGTGTCCTGTTCGTGCCACAACCAAGCTGGCTTACAAAGCTACTAGACTCTTTCTCTAGCTTCCCTTCCAGAACAAATGGAAAAGGCCCTGAGCGTATTTCCCCCCACCACCACCACCACACTGCAGCCCTCTCCAGGCTCCTAGCTCCATACACCTCAGCGCTGGCAATAGCACAATACTTAACTGCAGCACACACACATACATGCACACAAGACATTTGCACGCATGTACACACACATACACAACTGTGAGGAAAACTATCAAGTCCTCTGCCTTGATCAAGAAACAGAAGGGAGAGTAGAGGATGGCAGGGAGCAAACAAGACAGAGTCAAAAATCTTGATTCTAGTCTGAGTTACACCAACTCTCTATTGAACCTCTTGGAACCTCAGTGTCTAATCAGTAAAGAGGTGGACAGTATCCACATCAGCAGATGATACTGAAGGTATTACACACGTCTAGGGATGTCCTAAAGAAAACACTTCCTAGATAAATAAATTAATACTTCCTAGAGTTAATTTATTACGTGGGCTCCTGTTTTCTGTTTCTCTGAAGGTGAAGGAAAGAATGACTTGCTTTCTCAGAGAGGTAGTATGAGACAAGTTATAGCATTCTCAACTGTTACAGAAGCCTAGTGTGAAAAAAGAAAATATCATAGATATTTTATTGTAAAAGCAGTGATCCTTCCTGGGCATCTCCAATCTACATGACTATTCTGAGGATCAATGCAGTTAACATAGGAGGAACTACTGGGGAAGATGTAAATTTGAATACCATACAAAATTAAAATGATTTATGAATATATAAAAAATTAAAATTATTATTATAGTACAAAATCAAATGAGCCTAGGCCGAATGGCTTAATTACACAGAAAGTTTCAGAATTCCCCAAGTCCTGTGACCACTGAGCCTGTGGTGTCACTGATGCTCTCAAAGAGAAGACAGAGCAGCTGGCATGGAGCCTAGTCTTTGGGGTTGGCGGACAGGTAACCACAGGGACCCCAGCTTGGGCACAGCCATTGGTAGTTGATGCCCAGGTGGTCCAGGGGAGGTGATTGACCTGAGCGAGTGGCACCTCCATACTCAAGAAAGAGCACGTGCTCTGAGTAAACCCATGTGCCTCAGTCCTCGCTCTGCCACCACCGGATGGGGGACCCGGAAAGACTCCTCAACTCCGGAGCCTCTGGTTCCCCACCTGTCCACAGGGCAAACAGCACCCGCATCCTGGGGCTGACGATAAAGGTAAATGACACAATGTATGGAAGGCACTGCGCACAGGGTGGGCACACCCCTGTGCTCAGCGTATAGCAGTAGCGCTGCTATGTAGGACCTTGGTTAGAGCAAGAGGTGGGGCTGGTAGGGGGCCAATCTCCCTCCTCTTTAGCAGACATTTAAGTCAGACGTTTAAGTTCCCTTTTTAGAGGCACCCGCTGCCTCATGCCTTGAGCTACCAGCTTCCCTCATTTCTGAAATAAAAGGACTCCAGCATGGGGCAGAGGGACACTTTTGTCCGATGCAGCACTACACAGAGGAGCATTCCTACCTCTCAAAAACGGGGAGAACTGCTCACTAATATCCACTCACACCAACCCGGGCTCCCAAAAACCTCAAAAATAAGACTATACTTTGTGGTTTTCCTTTATCCTTCCCTCCAACTTCCCACTATAACCTGGTGCCCCGAAGGATCAGGACCATGGCTATGACCCTATGGGGTCAGACAGAATAAGAGGCAAAGGGACATTAACACCCTCCAACACGCTGTTTGTTCCACTGATTTGTCTAATGCCTTGCAGCAGGAGGTCAGCTTCATACAGCAAGAGATCGCTATCTGCTCCCTGCGCTGCTGTGTCCCAGATACCCAGCCCCGGGCTAGGTGACCAGTGAATATGCGCTGCATGAACAGAGGAGAAATTCTGTTACCTGATTTCATTTTGTATTCTCCACCTATCCAGACACTTGTGAAACCAGAGCTCTTGGCCAGGGGATATGCTGGTGCTCTTTGAATCTTCTGCACAAAAAACAAACCTAGGAGGAAACAGAAACCACCAAGGTAACAAAACTCTAGAAGGGAAGGGTATATACCGCTGTGCTTTCTGGATCCCAGGTGGGAGGATCAAGGAGAAAGGAGATGTTTTCATCAGGCCGCAACCCTGACTCAAGAACCTGGGGACCCCGGGCTGCAACTATAAACAAGCATTCTAACCTGCGTCTCACTGGGACATTGTCCATGATTCAGCTCGTGCAGCCTTTAATTATACCTCTTCCACATTCTTCCCTCTGTCTGTCCAAAACACTACCTGCCCCTCTGAACTTCCCTGACGGTCTGAAACCCTGATCTCACAAGTTATTAGGAAACCATGCACAAAGGCTGCTTTTGTTGTTACTTCCTGTGGCGCGGTACTAAAAATGAACGTCTTGAATTGCCTGTGGATTCCTGTCGATGATGGACGGTAAACTCCTTGGCTGAAGAAACTCAAGGTGCCCCCAATACAGTGCTCATAAATACCTACCAACAAGCATGCTGGACTCAGCTGTGAGTTAAAATCAAAGATTCAGGAAATGGGCCAACAAGATCACAGATAGGATCAGTGGTTTAATAACCATTTTAACTTATAGCCAAATCATGTGGGTTAGCCTGTCTCAGTGGTGGGTGATTAACATGACCTCATGACCAACAGATGCTCTTGCTCACCCAAAGGAAAAAATCCCTAATCAGAACAGCTTTGAGAGCCTTTATCAGGAGATTCAAACAGTATAAAAATGTTATTCACCTTATTACAATAAAAAATTTTAAACTAACAGTAAGGGACCAATTCATACCCAATGGAATATCAAGAATGTCTATCACATGCCCTCAATGGGGGACCCGGCCCACAACCCAGGCATGTGCCAGAAATCAAACCAACAACCTTTCAGTTCTCAGACTGGTGCTCAATCCACCCAGCCATGGTGGCCAGTGAGGCACTAACATGATTTAACATTGGAAGATTCGTACATTTGGTTTGAAAGGTAAGGACCTGAACAGGGAAAGGGCACAAAGGAGCTTCAACTCTACCTGTAATGTGTTGCTTTTAAAAAATTATCTGTTTGATTGCCCAGCCAGGGCACATAACCCGGTTGCAAGCCAGGTCTCCAGCCAGCTCTAGCTGGAGGCAGGTGAAAGGCAACCATACCTTCATGTTTCTCTCCCTCTCTGCCTCTTTCCCTATCCCTCTCTTGCTGGAAATAATAAATAAAATCTTTTTTAAAAGAAGAAGAAGAAGGAGAAGGAGAAGGAGAAGGAGAAGGAGAAGAAGGAGAAGGAGAAGGAGAAGAAGGAGAAGGAGAAGGAGAAGAAGGAGAAGGAGAAGGAGAAGAAAGAGAAAGAAAGGAAGGAAGAAAGAAAGAAAGAAGGAAAGAAAGAAAGAAGGAAAGAAAGAAAGAAAGAAAGAAAGAAAGAAAGAAAGAAAGAAAGAAAGAAAGAAAGAAAGAAAGAAAGAAAGGAGGAAAGAAAGAAAGAAAGAAAGAAGGAAAGAAAGGAAGAAGGAAAGGAAAGAAAGAGAGTAGAACATTTATCTGAAACCAATACGGGAAACATTTATTAAGTCTAGTTTACTATATTTGAAACATTTTATTAAAAGGCTCATCTCTGCTTCCATGCCCCTAAGCACAGGTTGCACGTACAAGCTCCAGGAGAAGAAAAGACACAATTACTGAGGCAGCCTGGGCACCAACAGCTTCTCCCCACTCGCATCCCCTCCAGTTCACAGGTTTCTAGAGCAAAACCACTGAGGCAAAGAGGCAAAGCCGCCTCTCCTCTCCGGGCCATCCCAGGCCAGAGGCAACAGATGGAAACAGATGGAAATACCAGACGAGGGACAAAGAGGGCAGAGGCTGCTTCCGACCACCCCAACACTGGCCATGACCTCTCAGAGGTCTGCTGCAGGATTTAACTGAGGCCCCCACCCTTCTTGAGAAAAGTCCTAGAGAAGCCTGCTCAGAGTCAGGGTAGGGTTTAGGGTGCTGACAGATAGAGGTCTGGATTTACCATGCTACTCTTGGGGTTAACAGATGTGGGGAAACTGCCAACTAGCACCGCATAAAGAATTCTCTTTCACTTGACATTAGGATCTACCCCATGAGCTTGACTCACAGCCACAGAGGGAAAGGTCTCATGCTCTGAAAACTGGAGGCTAAGGAAACCAGGTCATCCCACAGACCTCATCCTGGGGGCTCCCCGGGCTTGATCCTCTGGTTTGCTCCGCGCAGAAGCAATCAAACACTTGGGGTTGCATGGACCTCGGGCTAAGAGATCTGCAAGGCAGCACTCCTGAAGAGCCCTGTCCAGGACCAGTCCCCTTCCTCTGGGCCAACACAGGGCATGGCGACCATGACAAGTGCTGGACTGCAGCCCCCACTTGTGCAACCCTTTCAGCCAAGGGCCTGTGATCGTGGCACAAAAGGTGACAGAGGACTAGACCTGGAATTTGCTCTTCCTTGCAAAGGTGTTTGAGGTTTTGCCCATGTGCTCTGGATACGAAAGGACTGACGGAGCTTGCTGAGCTTTGCTAAGGACCCTGCGGAGACAGCCCGAAAGGGTCGTGAGCACTTACTTCCGCTGGGTTTCCCCAGACTTGACCCGGATACGCTTGATACTCAGTTTCTGCGTGGGCTCTTCGGATTGAGACAGGAAGCTGCGAAACCCAATCCACAGGCTGTACCAGGATGAAGGTGCGTCCTTCCAGGTGAGCCTGACCTTCAAGAGGTCCCCCAAGTCCTCCTCTGTGTGGACCAGGAAGGTGTTGGTGGCATTCAGCCTAATCTGCTCCACTCTACAAGGGGAAAGGAAAGCTGGTCTCACTCCCTGCCACCTGAAAAACTGCCACACCAGGTGGGGTGACTCAGTGGCAGCCCCTGCCCCCACAGACTGGAGAGAAACAAGGAGAAGACTTTCCCCAATGTCCCCATCTGTGTCCCACCAGCAGGACCATAGTGGAAGCTCACTGTGCTCCATGCTGACCTACAGCACCCCACCTTCTTAACAAAACCATTCCTGAGCATCTTGCTATTTATGCTACCTACCTCCTGCGGCACAGATCCAAGAACGGAAATGAAAAGGCACAGAGAGCCCCATCCCCACTCAATAGTATCCTCTTCCTCTCAGCCCACAGGCATCTGTCTCCCTAGAAACTTCTAGCCCCCTTCTGCCTACCTTTCCCCTTTGGCACTTGGGGAACCTGCCTCACCCCATTTGTGCGCATGAGCATATGCATACAAATCTGGTCTCCTAGCTAGACTCTGAGCCAGGAGAGTCAGTACTGATGGCATGTCTGCAAGCCCAGCATGACTCAGCCTGACTCTTTGCACCTTCGGAGTACTCAACAAATCTATACAGATTGGTGCATGCCCATCCCAGAGATGATTAGAAACAGTCCAGGGATGATGCTTACAACATCGCAAATTCCCGAAAGCCTCAGATGTTAGGCGTTGTCTAAAATGAAACAGCACTTTCTGCCTTTCCGGCAGCTTCTCACACTGTCGATTCATCCTGGGAGTTTCCCTCCCAGAAACGTTCTATGTCAAGGGCTTGGTGGTAGAAAACTACAGAGAGGCAGAGGGACTACAGAGGCCACTGGTACCGCCCAGCCCCTGCCCCAGCCCCTCAGACTATACTCTTCTGCACTGTTCACATGCTCCTGTGATTTCTCATTCTCATAGCAACTCACCGTCAGCCCCGCAAAGGGAACTTGGACTTACACTTCCAATGGCACCACCTGGGAGTCTGTATTGATGCCATAAAAGGTGACATAAAAGGTGGGCTCGATTTCTGTCATGTTCTTGTAGCTGAAGACATGAATTTTCATCTGATAATGATAAACTGCAGCAGAGATAGCAAAACAAAGGCATTTGTCAACTTTGATTGTCATGTCAGGGTAACCTGACCCAAACTCAATCACCCAGCACACTGGATTTTTTAGGGGCACTGAGTTTTCAGGGACTGCCATCCTTTTGGACCAGACCAGCCTCCAGCTTCTCACTGGCCTCATTCTGTCCAATGGCATAAGAGGTCAGTGGGATATAGAAGAAGGAGCTCTAAACTTGGGGTTCGGGAGAGCTTTTGGGAATTCTGGCCCAGCTACTTTTCTACTGCATAGCCTAGAATTAAGAACCAAGGCTTGCTCTGGCTGGTGGCACAGTGGATAAGGTGCCGGCCTGTGAAACCAAAGGTCACAGGTTCGATTCCCAGCCAGGGCAACATAACTAGGTTGCAAGCCAGGTCTCCAATCAGGTCTGTGGCTGGAGGCAGGTGAAAAGCAACCATACATTGATGTCTCTCTCCCTCTCTGCCTCTCTCTCTTCCCCTCTTTCTAAAAATAATAAAATAAAATTAAAAAAAAAAAAAAAAAAACAAA
>PVIW01012261.1:5913-33131 GCA_004026585.1 Noctilio leporinus
TTTTTTTTTTTTTTTTTTTTTTTTTTTTTTTTTTTTTTTTTTTTTTTTTCTTTTTTTTAAATAAAAACTCAGGTCTGGACTACACCAGCATATTGATCAGAATTTTGAAAGATGAGGTTGAGGCACACTAATTTGTAAAGTATTTCCAGGTGATTCTGCTGACACTGACCTAATTCTTAAGACCCTGTTAGTTCTACATATGTTTATAAATGCCATTTGGCATTTAAAGGTGGCAGCACATTCTCTCACTTTCTTGTACAGTAAATCATGGATGATATTTGCTGTAGCTTCCAAGAGCAATTTTTAAAAATAATGAAATGGTTGTTCTTGATAAATGATTCTATCATTATCCATTTTTCAAATCATATGTCCTCAATCAGTGTGTGGTCATTTGCTTTCCGTCTTGAAAAAGATAGATGATGGATAGGTAACAGATAGATAGATGATGGATAATGATAGATGATAAATGGATAGATGTGGGGGGGAAGCACTCATTTTTTTTTTTTCCTAAAAATTTTATTTCATTATTTTTAGAAAGAGGGGCAGGGAGAGACGCAGAGAGGGAGACAGACATCAATGTATGGTTGCCTTTCACCTGCCTCCAGCCACAGACCTGACTGGAGACCTGGTTTGCAACCTGGTTACGTGCCCTGGCTGGGGAATCGAACCTGCGGCCTTTGGGTTCACAGGCCAGCGCCTTATCCACTGGGAAGCGCACATTTTTAATGGCCTTGAACACAAATGTTGGGTACAAGAAGGTTTGTGAGGAAAAGGGTACTTCTCATACTTGCTTTTTCTTGTCTCTAAAAATTACAACTTCTCTCCCATCCTACCTTCTGCTGTACAAAATTCTCATATTTTCTACTATGTTTTATACCACTATCTGAGTAAAGCTCTGTTGCTCATCATCATCAATCTGTAATGAGACAGGAAAATATAGGTTAAGAAAAGGAGAATTTGAACCTTGGACAACTCTCAGCGATAAAGGTTGATCTCTTATATTTTAAAAATGAAGGCCCAAAGGAATAGAGAGTTTTTCTTTCCTTCATTCGCTTCTAAAGCCAAAGTACTGTGAAGAAAAGGCGTAGAAACTGCGGGGCTAGATGAACTGATGTGTGTGTGTGTGTGTGTGTATGTGTTTTTTATCTTTTTGCCTTCAAAGGGGAATAACAGGAGCAGAGAAGCCCATGGTAACTTATGACAGCCTGGGCCTCAGTTTGATCCTTGCTTTAATGCACTAACCTCTGTCCCTCTAGTTCAAGACCTTATGGTGGCTGTGTTTTTAAAGGCAAATATAAATTCAGAAAAGGTGCTTCATGTTGGATTGTCCTCCTTTCAAATGGGGTCAAACCTCTTTCTCACAGATTTCCTATAAGCTTATTTCTTATATTGTGGAGAAAATACATGAATGAATATATACACATGTTTTTTTTCTTTCTTCTAATCAGCATCCCCACGAAGAATTCAAAACAACTAATTATTGTGTACTGGGCTTGAATGTGTTTTTCTCTTTTGTGTTTGTTTGCTTGTTTGAGTTTTGAAGGTAGCTTGCAAGAGACTAGAGAATTTCCCTTTTGTTATTGCAACAAAGCAAAAAAAACGTTAGAAGAATAGGAGCAAATCTTTTGCAGCCTTATCTTCAGTCAAAGGACTTCAGGGTTCATTTTCACCTGCTTTTAGACTTCAGGCCAGTGGATCTGGGTTTGGGAAGCTTTGGATTATAGTTTTGAATGGGAAGCTTGCTTAGTGTTGGTTTTTTTTTTTTTTTTTTCAGTCCCTTGTCCCTTCCCTCTTCAGCACTACCCTTCCCCTGCTCAACCCATCCCAAGTCCTATTACTATTCTGTTCTGTGTGACTACCTTTGGAGTAAGGATAGACCTTTTTTTTTTTTTTTTTTTAGCACTCATGAGCTGCCCTATAAACAACACCCTTTATTATGTTTCAGTTGTTCTTTGTACTCTCAATAACTCGAGGAACAGCTTCGGAGTGGAGCATCACATTTCACATTTTGATTGGGCTGCACCACTTGGCACTTTGATGAGGGAATATCATTTGCTGCTGGTGCTTTTCTGCTCTATAAATATTTATGTTTAGTCTAAATCTCTGCTGGCTAAACTTACTTTTCCCACTATGTTTTGAAATCTAACATCTCTCCCCAGGATACCCTCACTTAACATTGAACTGATTATAGAAACAGTGAATATGATATCTCTTCTCTTATAATAAACCCAACCAACCACACCATATTCTCATTGCCTCTAGAACATTTAATTCTCTAGATAATAACTTTAATTGTTGCTAACAACAATATTTTCCAGTAACAACATTTTCCAGAGCTCTTCACTTATATAATCAACAATAAGACTTGTTTGTTTCTTTTTCCAGGATCAACTTTCCCCCAGAAAACAACAAATAAATAACAACACCAAAAATTACTTCAAAACCATATACAATGTACTATGTTTTTAAAGGAACTGGGCCCACTGTATTAAATTGTGATGTGAAATCCATGGTACACTGTCACCTCCACCGAATAAGGACTTTCTCTTCTGCTTCAGTGTCCCATTATCCATAATGAAGACTTGTGTTTTGCTCTAAAAAGTCAACATTTCTCCACTCAGGGACTGCATAAGAGTGACCAAAACATAAGTACTGTCATTTTCAATAACTATTGAAATTAGCCCTACCCACCTGCTTTTAATTTCTTTGTTAATTCCAAGATGATCTGAGGTTAGATGAAATGGCAAAGGAGTTTTGATATGGAATGAGCACCGGATGTGTTGAAAAGCCCATTTCAATCAGCATAACCCACTTTTCTTGTGATCTGTGAGTATTTGGGTAAGTCATTCTTTTAGGTTTCAGTCTTCCCATTAAAATATTTTATTTAGTTATAAGATAACAGTAAAATATATTGTGTTGTCCTGAAGAATGATAATCAAAATATTCAATAGCTAGCATGGTAAAAACACTGTACAATCAAAATAGATGCTGATGTCAAATTGCCATGAATCCCAGGTTAATAGCTTTTCTGGCAGAATCAGGAGAGATCAGATGGTACAGAAGACAGAAAGATACCTTCTTAACTATAAAGCATATCTAAATGTAAGTAGGGTTATAATACTGGTTTATAAGTTCTGTGCACCCTTGTTTACTTTTAACAATATTTGCAAACCTTGACATTCTTCATGAAATTCAGTGATAAAGGATTTAAAAACATGATAGTAGCAAATAGGATGGCATTATAATGATGATTTATTTTTTTACCAGAACTCTAAATAGTAATGTTGTTATGTCTATTTCATCAATTAAAAAACTGAGACTCAATGAGTTCCATTCACACTTACAAGCTTGCATAGCTCATCATTGGCAGAACCAGAATTTAAACTCAAGCCTGTCATAATCTGCGACATAATCTGATCATGGAAATAGGATTTTTACTAAAACTTTACAGCAAATTTCCAAAAGTAATAACATACACAAGGCAAGACTTGTACCTGGCATTACTTCTAACATGGGGTCACTGATAAGGGGATTATTTTATATTTAATAAGCATCAAGACCACTTGCTCACCAAGTACCTTGCCAGTGCTGAAAGTTACTAGGTGTCGTAGAGTACTCCAGGTGGGGCGGGGGTGGGGTGGGGTGGGTGCCAGGTTGAAATCAGAAAGCATGTCTACAATGGCATTGCTGGAAATGGCCTACAAAGAACTCAGAAGAAAAGAATCTGAATCTCTAAAGAATTTCAGTATTTACTTGCATCTACTTTTCTCTTTTGAAACAACTACTTAATGGTGTATCTAATTGTGCATATATAATTTTATGGTTTCTTTTTTTTTTTTTCCTTAAAGAAAGCCTCTAAAATATTTATGACTCTGAATCCTTAGGAGAAACAGAGCAAAACCAAACCAAACCAAACAGGTCTGCCGTAGTCATGGATGTTACATGAAAACAGAGATAGAATAGTAGAGTGGCTGGAAAACCAGTTACCATGGTTTTCTCACTTTTTTCTCCTATTGCTCACAGTTCAGGCCTCAACATTACATCATTTTAATTTACAAATTTTAGGTTAGTTTCTCTTTTTATGTATTGTCTTCCCTTACCATAGAATTTTCACAATTTATCTCACAGTACTCCCCAGTTGCTGAGCTCAATGTGCCTTATTGACGTTCCAAATCTCTGAATTTGAAGGTAAATGTGGACAGGAAGCACATATTGTTTGTGTCAGTAGTCATAGCAATAAAATAAAATAAAAAGTTTTCAAATAAAACATGGATTTAGATGTGACCAAAAGCAAGTGTGCCTCTATCTCACTAACACAAATCTCAAAACTAGCTAAACAAGCATTAAAAAAAAAAAAAAACATTTCATAGCGAACATAATGTATTGCCTAAAGAACAAAAATGTAACTTAGAATTCCAATTTCATGACAGCTCCACTGTGTCAGAATTCAAAGTAGATCAAATGACCCCCCAAAACCTTGTGTCAGGAACTCAAGTAGATCAAATAGACAACTAGAAGAAGAAGATCTTACAATCTTAACTTTCGGGCTGTTCTTAAGGGAGGGGCATGAATCTTTTATGGTAGGTTGCAAGACACTTGGTTATATTTCTGTAGTTGTTTCATGCCTCCCTAGGTTCTTCTAAATCAATACTTGTCCAATCATTGCTTTTGGTTTTATAAAATTATAGAAACCTAGATGGAAGGGTTAGATGGGAGCCTAGGGATTCACAAATTTAACCTTCTGCACCAGAAATTCCCCCTTGAAGTTAACCCTGAGCCCGAGTAAGGGAACCTCACATGCAGAGTTCCAGATTTGAGACAACTTCAGTTATTGGAAAGGGTGTTTGTTTTGTTCCATTTTGTTTCTTTCAAGTTTCATCAATACCTGCTTTCCTCTAATTTCCTTTTCCTAAGTATTACTTTGCCTTCTGAAACAATACTAGGCAAATATTCCTCCTCACTACATGACAATGTTAGTTATTAGCAACACATGGTGACTATCAGGGCTCTTCTCAAGGTCTTTCTTCAGACCACACACATCCACTCCGGTACCAGTTTCACACAGTTGCCAGGCCCTGATCACCTAAAAAATGTTTAATGCATCTTACACAAGATCATTGGGTATAGTTACTTACACGCAGGCCAGATAATTAACAAACTTTAGGGCACTATGTTACCAAAATAATATCAAGCCTATGACTATTAACCTTAAAAAAGCATTTTCTATTATCTCAACCTTGTCTGCAAAGATATAGTTCCTGAAGATGAACCTGTTTTCTAAGTTCCCCCTCAAATGGGGACAGGGAGATTTGTGGATAATGAAGATATCCCAAAGGACAACACCAGGGCCAGGAGCTTTCTGTATTTCTGCTCAGTAGATCCGATCATTACGCTTCACCTGTAGCTACCAGGAGTTTGATATTTTTCTTCTCTGAAAAGAGGGTTTCATTCCTCTTTCTTCTTTGCTTTTAATATATTGGATGTGTTAGCATCCAATAAATAACAATTTTCACCCATTGGTCTTCAAAACACACAAAGTCATATCTGATCCTGTAGGAAAGAACTAAACATCACTCAGCTTTCCTAGACTATGGGTGGAGAAATGAACTCAGTACCATTTTGAGTTTGGGGGAGGAAGTGTGAACAGAAATATTTGGGAATCAGATGTATAGATCATCTATAGCATGGTCTGCTAGTGGCCCACTGCACAACATATTTTCTCATATTCCTTAACAAAAATGCTAATACTTAACAGCATTTTTACCACTCCATTAACACACACACACACACACACACACACACACACACAAATATAAATATAAATAAATAATATATATATATAAATATATATTATATATATATATTTTACAGTTTTTGTACACCAAGATGTGTGCACATGACTGAATTATGGCTAAAGAAATTTAAGTGGCTGAATTATGGCTAAAGAAATTTAAGTGGAGTTGTCCTATGGGATTTTAAGAACATCTCTTTAAGGGAAGAAATAATACTCTTTATGCTTCTTTCTATCTATCAGTTTTCTGAAACACAGTTTTGATACCTAGGGTTTCACCTGTTATCTTGGATCATAAGGATATGACACAAGGCCCAGGAGTGGTGAAATAGGGAGTAGAAAGAAGTTTGTGTTCCTGGTGATTTCATGGAGCTCAGAGCAGCTCTTATGGGAAAGGGTAACATCAGGAGATGTAAGCTGTTACCCTGAGGGAGGGGTGGGTTCTACTAATCACAGATGAGCATAATTCCTCACATAGCAGTTTTCAATTCTTCTAAATAGCTTCTCATAATATTTCTAAATGATTGTTTCTTTTCCATCTTTGACCCCAACATTGGTTTTAAATGTATGCATTCTATCTTGTTTTATATAAGTAAGCATGCTATAAGCAAAATTACACTAATTTTATTATTTACATCCATGTTTAATATTTTTCTTAAGTTATATATTAGCACTAAACATGCTGATAGCCTCATATGTAGTGGTGAATGGATATGGGAGTAGAATATATAATTTTATTTGAATTATAAATGTATAATAAATAATCATGAAGGAAAACTCTCTCACTTCATTCCTGGAAAAAATACATGAAATCACAAATGTGCAATTGAATTTGGTGTTATCTGCAGTCTTAGATTATTTGACTGTTTCCTTTCATTTACATAACCTAATAACTACACAATTATTCAATGTCTGATGTTCATTTTCCCAAAAGGAATGAAA
The DNA here is from genome assembly GCA_004026585.1 of Noctilio leporinus. NCBI lineage: Eukaryota > Metazoa > Chordata > Mammalia > Chiroptera > Noctilionidae > Noctilio > Noctilio leporinus. Next base: position 12,647 of record PVIW01012261.1, read on the forward strand.
AGGTTTTATATTGGATAGGTCTATTTCTTGAAACCTGTTATAAGAGAAAATAATTAGAAGCAGGTAAAATCTTTGATTGCAGTTTTCTTTTCCCTTATATTACATTTTATGATCAATGTTCAAGAGCCCTTGTTTCATATCAGCAAGAGTTTTCATACGAATATGTTTTCATCTGAAGACCATAAGGGCTAACCAGAAAAGCAATGTTGAAAATGGGAGGAAGTGTTTGACTGTCAATCTCAAGACAGGCTTGTTTTAAATATGACCCCAATGTGTGTTCTTCTGTGACTCATTTCCCAATACTGGACCTCACTTTGCAAAACTACAAAATGAGGCAATTTACACATAATTGCTTTTGATCAAATCTAATGCCTAAAACCTTGCTTTAGGATATAAATATGATGTGAGCCACATGTGTAATTTCAAATTTTCTTGTAGCCACATTAAAAAAAAAGGTGAAAAGAAACAGATGCAATCCATTTTAATGGCATATTTTATATTATTACATCCAGAATAATATGACTTCGGCACATGATCAATGTAATATCTTATTAATGAGATATTTTTAATCTACTATGTCTTCAAAGTATGCTATGCAGTTTATAGTGACAACACATCTCTATGTGAACAGGTCACATTTCAAGTGCCCATTAGCCTCATGTGCTTTGTGATCACAGTATTGGACTGCAGGCAAGCATTGACCTATGAATCTATTTTAAAAAATCACTCATTTTCATTTTGAGTGGAGAAGGGTAATAAAGCAGCAGTGCTTAAAAACCTCAGCTGACATTTCCCTGAGCTGTCTGAGCATCCTAACAGAGGAGATAATAAAAACATTTACCAGCCAGTAGAGCAAAGGCACCTATAAGTCAACATAGACACAGGTCTCATTAGAAGAGACATTATTCAGTACAACTGGTATGGGATTACATATATGCTGGTTGGATATAAGCCATGTCTGCAAATCCTTTCAAAAAATAATCATGTCACAAGTATTATTAATCAGTTCTTTAATAACTGTTTCAACATTTTCTCATGAAAAGGTCTTACATGTTTTTATGTGACGTAATACAATAGCGTATGCAGTTAAGGAAGCATAGAATAGTGTTTTGTTTCTCATTCTATATGAAAGAATGCTTTGGACTGGCAATCTGACATCATGACAAGCTTTGCAGCCTTATTTGTTTGACAGAAACTTAATTATGTAGTTCAAAGAATGGAGGAAGAGTTGATGAAAATGATGACTGAGCATAAAAGCACCTCACTAGGCCCTGGCTGGTGCAGCTAAATTGGTTGGAGAATCATCCCATAGAAGAGAGATTGCAGGTTTGATTCCTGGTCTGGACATATACAATCCCAGGTCCAGGCATATATAGGAGAAAACTAATCAATGTTTCTCTCACTCTCCCTTCCTTTGTCCCTTTTTTTCCCTCTAAAAACAATGGAAAATGTCCTTGGGTCAGGCGGAAGAAATCCAGCACTTTATTAGTTGTCACTGGGCACAGAGTAAGTTATTCAATATATCTTTAAAAAGGAATAAATACATGTCTTCCATAGAAACATTTCAGAAGTGCCCCTTATCCACAGAGGATAGATATGTTCTAATACCTCCAATGGATGCCTGAAACAACAATGGATAGTGTACCTTACATTTTTTTCCTATACCTAACCACTTACAATAAAGTTTGATTTATAAATTAAGTACAGTAAAAGATTAACAGCAACTAACAGGTAAAACCTAACAATTACAACAATATGCTGCAATAAAAGTTATACAAATGTGATCTCTTTATCTCTATCTCTCTTTCTCAAAATATCTCCTTGTACTGCAGTCATCAACCTTTCCCTTGTGGTGATGTGAGATGATACAATGACTATGTGATGAGATGAAGTGCATGATATGAATGAAGTGGGCACTGGTCGGTAGTATTAGGCTACGACAAGGCTGACTAGAACACAAGCCCTGTGATACCAGGGCACTTGATCTGGTAATTGAGATGAGTAGTAGGCAGGTAGCATGCACAGTGTCGTATGTGATTCTTACAGTATGCCTCACATGACCAACATGCATTAAGGAATACCTTCCCCCTCACATTATACCTTTTATCTAATGGTATCTTGATTTGTACATTCTTTCATGGCCAACTACTTGTTAAGTCACTATCTTATATCCTGATGATTGAATTGCCAACACATATTATTTGAGATATTCTGAACAAAAGGAAGAACTGTTGGCTGTTTCTTGCCCTCAAAGATTGAAAATACTATGGAAGAGAGAGGGAAGTTGATGGAATTGTATAAAACTCTTGGGGAAATTTTAAAGAAGACTGGATTTAAGTGTGAGAAAAAAATTTGCACTTTGTTTTCAGTGTTGTGCTAAGTCTTAAGGTAAATAAAAAATGTTTAATTATATACTCATAAAACATGGTTTTTGACCTTAAGGATTTATACTGTAGGAGCTGATAACTCTATTTTGAAGAAAAGGAAGAAGAGTAAGAAGATGAATATATATATAATCTCCAGCCTCTTCTCAATGAGACTGTACTGTCTCTAACAGTCCTGCTAATATTTTAAAATTATTTATATGACCCTATTCAGCACAGTGCTAGGTAAATATCATTGCTTAATAAATAATGTTCCTCAAGCAATGAGATCTACACTAATTGTACCAAATAAATACTCTGCTTTTTAAGCTAAAAATCAAATTTCACATCAGTATAATTATATGAGAAAAGTTAAATGTCTTTCTTGCTGTGGTTGATGCATGCAAATTATTTCACTTATTAAGGCAAAGCCTGCATAAAATTTTATATTGAATATAATACAATAATGAGGACTAAAATATAAACCTCCTAATGCATAAATGACTTGAAAATAAGTTTCATATTTATTCATTAGCTGTCACAGTGACTTCAACCCAAGATTACATTTTTGTAGAGAATTAAACTTCACAAACAACCAGAACATCTCACTCAGTAGCTAATTCAGAGGAAGATCATTATCTTATTATAATAAGTACCTGGATAAACAACATTTAAATAAGAATAGTCTTGTTTTACAGATTATTTTTCTTGAGGATGTTGTAATCACTATTGTTTTATAATGCCTGACAATGAATGGAATAAGGTTGATGAAAAGACTTTGAATTATTTTTCAATCATTCAACCAATTTTCCTGTACTTCATTACAGATTCATTATTCTTTAATCAGGTTTTTAAGTCTCACAGCAGAGGTAAAAATGAGCTACTCGTAGGGTTAGATGCTATATCATAGGACTACCCACATTGCAGAGACCACATTCAGGAAAACAGGAAACTGAATGCCCAACCTGAACACTTGCAAACATTTTGTTTTGATAGAAATGTGTGTTTCAAGACAATTTTCTGTTCACTTGGACTATAAACACAGTCAAGGTTAGTGTAGAGAACATGATAAACTTCTAAAGAACAAGGAAAGAAAGAAAAACAAGCACCCTTTCATTTTACAAGTATTTTCTGGGTAGGGTGACCTGGCAGCTTTTATTTCTTTAACTAGTCAAAACATTCACTGAGTTCAGAACTCAGGAATTAGACATTAGATAGTGAAAGCCTGAGGTCATTATGCTCAAGAAGGCACAAGGCAGAAGGGGAAGTCAGACAAGTAGGTGACAATTAACAGAGATGGCTCAATACTTGGATTGCAGCAGCCACAGGACAGCTGATATGGAAACACAGAATGCAGCTCAACTCAGTGGGGAGGACAGGGAAATAGAATGAGTGGAAAGCTTTTCATAAGAAATGACAGAAGGTTACACAGGAGGCCAGCCTACAGTGGACCTCAACTGGGGACACCAAGCAATGTTCGGAGACTATTTTAATTGTCACAAGTTGGGTTGGGGGTTCTACTAGTATTTACTGAATTGAGGATAGGGATGTTGCTGAAGATCCTTCAATGCAGAGGACACACCTTATAGCACAGAATGCCAATGGGGCTAGTGTCAATGGTACCAAGAAACCTTGGCTTTAGCCCAGCCTTCACCAGCTGCATTAAGCAGCAAACTGGTGAGAAATGCACGCTGATGTGCAGTTAGGAGAATCACCTGAGAAAGAACAAAAGCCAGAGCAGGACTGGGCACTGGAAGCTATTGTCAGATCTGAACTTGGACCTGACCAAACCTCTTCCCATCCTCCAACCCAACGGAGAAATCCTACGCTGAATGGAAATGACTAAGTCCTTGGACCCTAGTAGGACAGCCTTGCTCATTTCCTTCCTGGGGGCTTCTGTGAGAAGAGCTGATGTTGAATACTTTGGTTTTTTTTTTTTTTTTTTTTTAAGACTTTATTGATTTTTAGAGAGAGGATAAGGAAGAGAGAAAGGGAAGGAGAGAAACATCAATGTGGGGTTGTCTCTCACAGGCCTGCAACCAGGAATCAGTCCTGAAACTCAGTAGAATGGGATTTGAACCCAAGTCTGTCTGATCAACCTTGTCTTAGAAAAAATGTATTACTGTCAGCCTAGTCAATCCAAAATGATAGTATTTTAGTGAGTGTTCTTCATGCTTCATTATAATGATCATAGAAGAAAATATGAGTGCATAAATTGTTATAACTATTTTTATTAAGCATTAAATATAATAATAAGTAGTATCATTAATAATAACCATGGCTTCTCTGGGGAGAAGTTCTTAGCTCAGAGAGCTCTAGTATTGGCTTTCCTCTGGTCATGAGTTGAACTAAGTGGCTACCTATCATATGTTTTCTTGCTCATATAATTCCTGGTACCCTAAAGTACAATCTTGTGGAGACTGAGAATAGAAGGAAAGGAAGGAGGGAGGGAAAGAGAATAAAAGTCAGAAAGAGAGTGTGTTAGAAGCCACTTCTCTTGGCCAGAGCCTTGCAGTATTCCTAGTTCAGTGTACCCTTTCAGGAGGCTCCTTTGAAAGGTAGTCAAGAACTTGTTGAGAGGCTTGCAGCATGTGCACCCATATTTCCTGGGTATGAATCCCAGTTCCATCATTTACTAGCTGTAATTTTGGACAGTGTACTTAGTGCCTTGGTGGCTCCAGTTTACTTATCTGTAAAATATGGTTGATAAAATAATCCTTCCTTGAAAGGATAAAGTTAACTTGTATAAAGGGTTTAGGACAGTGACTGCTACATACCAAGTCCTCGCTGTTGTATTATAAGTTTTATGTGCTCGGAATGAAATTATGTCTTTCCAACAAGTGAAATTAAAACTCCATGCTATTGAAAACTTGCAAAGGGCTTGTATAATATACTTTGTATGGCTCTGTAATACATTTAAATATCTGCATTATGTTATCTATGTAGATTACTTATTGTTTTAAACTATTCCAAATGTCTCAAGGAAAACATGCATTTTTTCATATAGTTCCATCCCCCCTGCCAGGCTGTATTTTTAGAAGTGTAATAATTGAATCAAAGGGAATGGATAACTTTAAAACTTTTGACATAGGCAACTAAATTGTTTACTAAAATGCTGTATCCATCAGCAGGGTATGAAAGTTCCCTTTCACTGAACTCTTGGCAGAATATCTGAAAAATCTAGGTCTAAGTTTAATAGACCTTCTTAGACGAGTGAAACAATAAAAACACCCTCCCCAGTGAGTGTTATCACCATTGTCATTCTATCTTTTATGTATTCACTTTCACCATTTCTACCTATTTCTCTACCAGACATTTTTTTAGCTTCATCCTTATAAATAATTTATATATGAAAGATAAAACCATTTGTCATATTTACACTTTCTCCAGTTTAACACTTACCATACAATATCACTAATTTTTATACAAACACAAAGCTAAACCAAATACCTTAATTAGTATTTATTTTTTTTCCAAGTTGAACCTTTGTGTAGCAGACCCTGTCCTGCCCTGATCATCGCCTTTTAAGTTACCCCAGAGGTCACCTGTAGATAATTCCCAAGAACACCTACTATTTCCTGTCTCTGACTGAAGATGTTTTCTTGTCAGAGAGTCAGTTTGTAAGAGATACATGCAAGAAGTACATGGAAGCTTAGTATTGCTCAGTGCAGAGGGACTGAAGACTCAGCCACCTTACTTCCTTAACAGGAACACTTCTGTAGACTAGTCCTCAGTGTTTCACAGTGTGTCTCCAGTTTAATTGATCCCCAGTTGTTCATAAGAATCATGTGCTTATCTTCATAAGTCTCCTTTATTCTTATCTCACTTCATATTTTCCCTAAATTGCCTCTCAAATTACCTATGTGTACACAAATCCTTGTTCCAGGGGTTGCTTTTGAGGGAATCCAAACTAAAACACATGCGTCTCACTGCAGTATTTTCAGTGGCTTCTTATTTTAGGGTTGATCATGATTTATCCATTTCTGAAAATTATGGTTGACATGATAGGTTATTCATAAACAATACTTATAGGAAAAATAAAGTTAAAAAATAGTTAAATATTTCAGTGTTTCATATATCACAAAAGATGATTAGAGATTGATTTGATTTTGTTATTACTTAGGTTTTACTTTGAGACTTTCTTTCCTGTTTTTCTATTATTTTGGGGTTTGAAAATATTTGAAAACTATGGTATTAAATGATTTCTCATACTCTCCAGCTCTAAAATCATTTTACCTCCTTACAAGATTGAACACAGTTGGTTCTGGTTGATTAAATGATTCCTCCCTTTAGTCATAGTTGTATTTGCAATGCATGTAACAATTTGGTCTATTCACTCATTTTTATTCTTTCATGCATTTGTTTAGAAAACATTTGCTGAGTGTGCTCTGCATGCAATGAAATTTACTTGTAGTAGGAAAAAGAACACTGGACATGATGAGAGTTTGTACCTAGCTCAGGGATTTAATATCTGTGAAGTTCACATGAGATCTTTATTCTCTCTAGTTTGTTTCCTCACATCTAAAAATAAAGAATTACAATGTATAGAATACCAAGCATTATAATGGGCTGAGAGTGTACAACATACTTTTTAGAAGTTTTACATGTATTTTGTTAACTGATTTGAGTATATCACTAACATCTCCTTTTCATAGTGAGGAAACTAGATGCACAGAAGTTGAGAAATATGCACCAAACTATATAAGTAATAAGTGGCAGTAATAGGATTTGAACTGTGGAAATAAATGAAGCCCACCCAAATGAGAACAAGCAAAGGTTGTTTATGAAGGGCTTGCTTTATAGCACAGGACTCAGCAATCATCACTTGCATTTGATACGGAGGCAAAGGTGGAGAGGGGAGGTGGAAAACATTATAGAAGAAAAGGGGAAGGAGTCAGGAGGCTGTGATCATGATGAAGCTATAGGCGGGCTAACTAGTAGGTTCCTATGTGATTAGTTAAGGGAACGTGTTTAGCTTTCTCTGCTTCTTCCTAAGTTGGAAGGAGGGACAAAATTTAGGGAAGTTGGTGGTTATTAATCAAGCCCTGATATTCAGGGTTGATGGCTACAAATGTTGGGGTGGGGCTCCCTGATCTGGTTATTGCAGGTTGTGACTAAGAGTTCCATTTTCATATGTTGCCTGTCCATTGTATATTGATCCATTCGACCCTCAGAACCAAATAAGTTTCACTTCAAAGCTTACTCTCTAAAGCATGCCCTACTTTTTATAAAATATATTTTTAAAGGAATACAGAATATATATATATATACACACACACACACACACACACACACACACACACACACAGATTATGTAATATATATGTATAATCAGTCCTGAAAGAGTCAAGCCAATGTCAACATAATTAAAGCAGTCTTGGCTGGTATGGCTCAGTGGCTTGGCACCAGCCTATGAAGCCAAGGGTTGCTGGTTCAATTCCTAATCAGGGCATAGAAATAGGTTGCAAGCCAGGTCTCCAGTCATTTCCTCAGCTGGAAGCAGGTGAAAGGCAACCCACATTGATGTTTCTCACCCTTTCTTCCTCCCTCCTTGCCCTGCTCTCTAAAAATAATGAATAAAATCTTAAAAATAATAAAATAAAAACAGTTTATGCAGCTGATAGTTTTAGGACAGACCTTGTGTATATATTTTAATCCTCCCCTCCTAAGGACATTTTTTCATTGTTTTAGAGAGTGGAGAGAGACAGGAATGAAGAGAGAGAAACATTAAAGTGAGAAGAAAAACATTTTAAAAAATATTTTATTTATTATTTCCAGAGAGAGGGGAATGGAGAGAGGCAGAGAGAGAGAGAGAGAGAGAGAGAGAGAGAGAGAGAGAGATTCACTGGTTACCTCTCACATGTGCTAGAACTGGGGATCATATGTATTGGACCAGGGATTGAACCTGCAAGCTAGGTATGTACTGTGACTGGGAATTAAACCCACAACCCTTCAGTTATGGGATGATGCTCCAACCAAATGAACTTTGCCAGCCAAGGCTCATAAAAGAATATATTGTCAGGCAAATTATAAACCCTCAATATGACATTATAAAAATTAGTATATTTATTCAGAACAGTAAAAAAGGAAAGAGAAATGTAGCCTATTTTTATGCCCCTTTTTTTTTTTTTTTTAGCTGAGGAGGGGAACCATATAGAATTTAAGATGGAATTGAAAGGAAAATAATGTGGGCAAAGTATGTTGATATCTCAAACTATGAGGTCTTTGAAGATGCTAAGAATCTAGAAAGGCATCTCAAACTCAAATAGCTTCAGCAGCCAAGTGAGAAGCACTAATGAATGAAGAAAGCAAGACACAGAGAAAGAGTGAGTGCAAAACTGCAGAATACCCATCTAAAAGGTATGTCCTTAATAAGCCTCAGTCGTACAAGGCTGTAGCCAAGTGTGACAGTTTTATATTTCCCTAAGAAACTTTTTTAGTTTGAAATGCTGATGAGTTATTTTATAAATCAAAAGAATGATCAAAAATAAGCAAATAAAACTTAATAGTAACAAGACAAACAAAACCAAAAGCAAAAAACAAGCTCAGTCTGTGAGTCTCAGGTTCTGCACCAGCCATCGGTGCTGGCAGGAACAATATAGGATGCTAATAGCAGGTGCTCCCCCTTTACCGATGCTGTGCCAACCAGGTTACCCAGGCTTTTCCCTTTTTCAAGTATCCAACTTTTTTTGTAATTGCTAGTAGGTAACAGAAATACAAATAGCTCCATGTATATCAGCCCTGGTCAGATCGAAAGGCAGAGGAGAGGCCAAATGAAGGAGGAATTGCAACAGATGATGGAGGGAGTGGGGTGCAGCCATGCTGCTGGCATGGACTAGGATAGATTTTCCTACCACCAGGCTGAGACAACCTGGGAGGGGGCCCCTGTGTGGAGTCTGTGCAGGCTGGTAACAGTGACTGACAGAAGAACAGGCCCTAGTACTCTGTTCTGGAAGGTCTAGCCTGGGAAAAGGATGGGATTGGCTGGGGAGCTGGACCCTTCTGGGATGTGGAGATCTAAATCAGAATGTGGGGAGAAACACACAGCTTCTTCCCTGCACTCACCCTGTCCAGGAGACTGAACGCTCACAGGTCAGTGGGCACTGGAAGCTGCATGGCCTGGTGGCAGGCCCCGACACCCCTTTTGTGTGGGAAGTGGCAGTGGCTGCACCCATGCAGACTCCAGACTCAAGCCTGAGGCTCAACAGTAATGGGGAAAGAAGCCAAGCAGTCTGGTTGGTGGTGCAATGGCCGCATGCGGTTGGTTTCCCAAAGGATGGAATTATTTTTTCTAATGGGAGAAGAAACTTTGGGTGCAGTCTTAGATTGGTCTGGCAGAGGTTGGTGGGGTTACTATCTTTGGATAATCTGATGGGAAATTGTATGAGGCAGAAGCTTGCCATTCTTCCCAAATTGTGTAGCTTTTGAATAAATGATCTCATTCCTTTTCCACCAAACTCTCGGGAGTTTGCCTGTGAGTGATAGGGCCGGAGGTGGAACCCAGCATATATTCTTTTATGTAAACTTCACAGCAATGATGTGAGTTAGGTGTTATTAGGCCTCAGGCATTTGTGAAAGTGGGGTCAGAATGCAAACAACTATGCAAGAGGATATGGAAATGACTATACCATTGTGCAGAAGAAACACACAAGGGAGAAACCATCAGGGTTTCATGAGGCTAGTGATTTCTCCTCTGATGTGGAGAGCTTACAGGAGGACCTACAAAGAAAGTGACAGGCATGGGTAAACCTGGGGCTTGTCTCAAGTTAAAGTCTGGGGAAGAACTTGAATTACCTAATATATATCATTAAATATTTGCACTCTTAGCAAAAAATATTTAATTGACATTTTGCAGGGCTGTCCCAAAATACATGCATTTATTTCTAGTGAACTCTTTCCTTAGTCCAGAGGCTGAGTATATCCACTTGAAAGAACAGGCAGTCACAGAGATGTTCTGATTTGGGAGTGTGTTTACATTTGACAGTTTTGTTTCGCCAGGGACTCCCTATGCAGGCAGAGGTTTTCATGAAGGTAAGCCATAAATTGACTTTTCTTAGAAGATTAAAGTAACCAGCCCTTTCCTTATTTTAGACAACAGACACTTATCATTTCTATTTGCACCTTTGCATGTGAGTGTCCCTGTAGATGAGTTATGATTTAATCCCTCACTGCCAGCCTTAAGATCGGGGACGTGCATAATACAGATTTAGTATTACTGTCCCTGTAAACATGAACCCCAGGGGGAGGGAGATCAGCATACAATGCATCATTTCTCCAGGCATTCAGCAGAAAATCTACAAGTATTGACCAGTGAGTGGAATAATAGTTTTGTTGACAATGTCATCGGAGGTGCCCAATCTCCAGGCAGAAGGGTGGAGAAACAAAGACACAAAGCAGAGCCGTTTCTCCACTCTCTTCATACCTCTACCCATTCTTACAGCACATAGGTGGGTGATTTCTGGTGGATTTTGTATGATTTTGAAAGAGACACCTTTGTAGTTCTTTATCTAAAATGTGCAGGTCACAGTTCAAAGAACTTTGACTATAAAAATGTAAGAATGCAGATGGAAACAGGGCAAAGAAAGTTAGAAAGAACCTTTGAATTAGTAGAGGATGAAGAGGTGGAAGGAAAGCTCCTCAAGTCAGATACCATTTCTCAACTGTAGGCCTTGAAGAAGTTCCCTTTGTTCACGGAATGGTCATAACCATGTTAGGAAGCTAAGGAAATTCTCTGCAAATAAATGACTCCAAGCATCACTCCAAACTGCATTTTATTAGCTCCTTTTTTTTCTTGCTAATTGTTGCAATTTACATGAATCAATGAGATAAAATGGGCTCCTATTTGGATTATATGAATAGGTCGATATTCATCTCATGACACCACATGATTGCTTCCATTATGACCTTATCTATGAGCACGGTGCATAAAAATGTAGTAACATAAGCTTTTTGTGGAGAATCAATGAAGGCAAATGCCCCATACATAGCACAAATGTGGGATTAATACAGAAAGTAAAATTGGAAACCCTCTCTAACATCATAGCCAATGAACCAGATAGATACTGTCTTTGGGCAATCTTGAAGTAGATTTTTAAGGAAAGTGTCATGATTGTTGTTTTCTGCAACATACACAAACACATACATATATATTGATACCTCAGTTAAAAGATTAGACAAGGTGGTTGTGTGGCATTAGAGAAAAACTGGGGAAACATTTCATCTAAGTTTTATAAAGAAATGACATATAAACAAAACCTAGGTGGTGGACTAAACTCCTCCCATCTCAAAGTTCAGGTAGAGAGAAAGCATGAATAGTTGTAGAGAATGATTAGTATGCTATTCATACAGTGTTTGCAAGAACAGAGTTATTGTTTTCTAAAACAGCAATTATTGAACTAAAGATGGCTGAATAGAATGCAAAGCTTATCAAGCATGAAATGTAACTAAAGCAAGCAAACTTTGTGTATATCTACATGGGTAAATGATCTATGGACTTTATATTGTTCCCCTTTCCCCCTTAAGGATACACAATCAAGGAGTTTGTTAGTTGCTAAATTCATCTAGTAAGTTACTGCAAAGACCTAGAAGAAAAGATGAGCCAGGTAAGCATGAAGCCCTTGGAGAAGAGGCTCAATGAGAGAGGGTTATCTATGAGCCCCATAACCACAGATGCAGAGGCAGAGTAACTTTTTGAATCACAATGTGCCTGTGGCAAGGAAGGAGGAGCTAATTCATCCTGAAAAATTTCTGCAGGTCAAGAAAGAGGAGGGAAAATAAAAGGTGGGTTGGAATGACACAATGACACAGTCTATTCCCTACCTGGGAATGAGTGGTTGACATTGTCAACAGCCCTGTTGTGTCCAGCATTCTGTTATTGCCATTCTGCTACCCATGCCAACATAGCAACTCTGAACATTTTATGCAGCATCTTGATTCGCCCTGCGGGGTGTAAGCTGCTGATATCTAGTCATTTTGAGATCATGAAAAACAAAACAATTGCATTTGCTACCTGGGAGATGGAAGGCAGTGCATACTTGCTCTGCTACTTTCTGAAGCTCTTTCCAGCCATGCACTGATGTAGCTGGAAGTAATTGAACCAGGATAACCCATCTGCAACATTTAATACCAATAGGACTTTATCAAAGGAAATAAAAGCAAGAATGAGGTAAACAGAACATCAGGGAAACTTGCTGCAACCATTAGGTCCAGAAATGTCAAGGGAAAAGGAACAATCTGCCATCCAGGACTGGGGAAGTGTTTGAGAAAACAGGGAGTGACTGCAAATTGAGGCTGCCTCCCTTCCCAGCTCTTTCATTCTTACTTTCTGTGGAAAGCATCTGGTGTGTTCTTATCACTTTCTTTTATTGAGTTTTCTAAAATAAATCATTTGAGAGTCACAATCAATTACAGTCCACCGATGAGTATAATTTAGAGAAACCGAGTTTCTGTTTGCTAGAGGAAATTGCAGCTAAATGTTGCCTTTGTATTTTACACACCCAGATGTATGACCCTTAAAATGCCAAAGAATTTTGTGGTTGTTTTTCTTTAATTGGCTTCTGTGGCTCAACAGAAACATTATAGATGTCAAGTTCCAGTAGCCACAAGACAACAAAGGGTCTTAGGCTGATGGGGACAGCCTTTGAAAGAGACAGCACAGTGCCAGCAGCCAATAAAACATATTCATTCTTGCACCTCCACACAAAAGCATAGGAGTCACCACATGAACATCTCACTACATATTGTGGGTCAGACTGGCTTCTTGAAGGACATTCTATGTGTTGAGTTCACCCACATAATTTTGCCCTTATCCGTTGTTCTTTCTTTCATCCTTTTCTCAGCTCTCTTCTTTTCTTTCGTAACTTTTAAAACCTTCCCTGCTTATTTTCTATATATTTTCCTTTCCAAATTACATTCCTACCCTTCTCTTCCCATAATTCTTCATTCTCAAATATATATTGTACAGATGTGGTGTGCCAGATACACCACAGTGTATGTGAAATGTTATCCATTAGAACTTACTAACTCTAATACAATGAAAAGAAAACAAAATGTTAACTAAGTTCTGTGAAGGAAATCACCCACTTTGCTGAAATATCCTGATGAGACACCAAGAAAGAGTGTGAATTTTGCAAATATTGGCTCCATTTATTTAATCATGTAATGGTTCTATTCAACCTAGTTTGATCATCTGCATTTGCTTTTTTCATAGCACTCATGTGCCTGACATACTCTTGTATTTTTATGTGGTTACTGTCTTCCTCTGTCATTCAGTGAAGGCAGAGAGAGAGAGAGAGAGAGACAGCTTTGCTTTTGATTGTCACTGTGTCACCTGGCACTAGTTGCGAAGCCTGGGGTAATGGAACAAATGGAAGAAGACTGAGCGAAAAAGGAACAACTCTATTAGTTTCCTACTGCCGCTCTCAGAAATTACCACAAATACTATGGTTCAAAACAGCATAAGTTTTAGAGTTCTGAATGTCACAAGTGTGAAATGGGTCCCACAGAGCTACCATCATGGAGTTGGCAGGGCTTTATGCCTTTCTGGAGGCTGTGTGTATATGTGCGTATGTGGGGGGCAGGATCTAGTTCACTGCCTGTTCTGCTTCTAGAAGTGTTCCACATTCTTAGATTAGGGTCCCCTTTCATCTTCCAGGCCAGTAACTGTATCATACTGACCTCTATTTCTGTCATCACATTTCCTTCTCCAATATCACCCACCCCACCCCCCACCTCTCTTTCAATTACCAGGACATTTAGGATTTCATTGGGCCCACTTGCCAGAATAATATCCCCATCTTGAAGACCTTAACTTAATTGCATTTTCAAAGTCCCTTTGTCCATGTAAGGTAATGTATTTCCAGGTGCCAGGGATTAGGATGTGGGCATCTTTGGAGGGTGCTTATTTTGCCACAACCCTACTGTATTTCTGTTATTCATCTATTCACTTCTTTGTATTAATTTCTTTCCCTGAAGCATTCTAAGGAAGGGAGCGAATTTCTACCCTCAACTATCCTTCATCTCTATGCATGGAGAGTAATTTCAAATATCTGTATAAATTAACCAAATTCAAGAAACAATATTTTTTTTCAGACTAAGACAAACCTGGAAAGAGTCTTGATGATTCTTTTATTTCTTACTAATTCTCAAGGATCCATGGTTCCCCATTTTAGAATATTAAGAAGAGTGCTATGTAAATAATCAAATAAATTGTATTTTAGTTTGCCTTCTTAGGATTCTGACACTTGGGGAAGTCCCTAAAAGTTTCTAAGCCTCAATATTTTATCTATAAAGTGAAAAGAATGGAAACTGTCCTATATTTGCCTATGATGCATTTTCGTTTTTGATGCACTAGTCAGTTTGGGCTGCTACAACAAAAATATCATAGACAGGGTGAATTAACACACATTGACTTCTCAGTATCTGGAGGCAGCAAAGTCTAAGATCAAGGGACAAGCAGATTCAAGGGGCCTGAGCCCACCTCTTGCCTCTCCTCATAGCTTTACATGAGGAAAAGCTTTACATGAGTGCTAGAAAGCTAGCACTCTGTTGAGTATTGTTAATGAGAACACTAATTCCATTCATGAGGACTTCATCTGAAGGGCCTACCCATACCTCAAAGGCCCCACCTCCAAATGGAGATCATACTTTAACATAACAATTTGGGGCAGGGGAATAGGACATTCAGAATATAACATTAGGATCTTCATTCCTTTATTTCTTCACTGAATAAATATGTGTGTTACACATGCTTTGATAGAACACAAATGAGTAAAACATTGTCTAAAAAGGAGTAACTGACAGACTTAGCAAAGACTTCATAAAAAAGTGACATTGAATTGAGCCTTAGGAAATAACTTGAGTGTCACAGAACAGTCTATCTTGCAAAATAGAGTGATTATTTTTAGATTGAAATAAAATGGTATAGCTGAAAATGCTTTTCAAACTATGAAGTACTACTTGAATGCAAATTATTATCTTCTAACTAAGGAACATGTAATTCTCTAATGGTAATTTCTTTTAACTTTTGTATAGAAAATTTGAGAATATGAAAATAAGCAAGGGGGAAAATCAGTTAATAAAAACACTTTGAGGTGATTAATGATATAATATTCCCTCTCATTTTCTGATTCTGAATATATTTTGCAACCTCCAAATCACACTTGAATACTGCTTTTCTCTTTCAATAATTTAGAGTGAGCATATTCCCTTTTACATAGTGTCTAGAAATATAATTTTAATGACTGTAGGATATTCCATCATATGAAGTACAATTATATTTAACAAATCTCCTATGTTTGACCTTAGTTATTTCCACTTTTCTTGCTATTATTAAAAAGCCTTTGCAATGCTCTTGAACTAGGTATTTGTCCTTGTCTGTGATGTTTAAAAGTTATATTCATAATAACATTTTTTAAGAATATCAAAACATTTTTTAAATTGCTTTCCTTATGGTATAGTACAAGGGAATACCCCTTTCACCTTTCTCTTTACAACATTTATTATTATTCTAAAAGCTTCGCTCTTCTGACAGTTATAAAATGTTATCTCATTAGTACAGTTTCATGAGATTGAACTTTCTTCACAAGTTTCTCAGTTACTTTTAATTCTTCTGTATTCTCTCTGTTCTTGGCTTTGGAGATGAATACTATTCTGTTCAAGGCAGAGACTCATGGCAACATTCAAGGAGAACATTCTTTCTTGTATATTTTTTTGTTTGTTTATTTGTTTGTTTAATCCTGACCGATTCTTTCTCACACTATGTTCTTCTTCTTCCCACTTCCTTATTTTCAAGAGAAGAATGGGAAAAGGGAAAGAGGAAAATGAAGAGAAAGGGAAAGCTATGGAAAAACAGGGAATAAAGAAAAATGATAACGCTAAGAAGAAATCAGATGAAAGAATACCAAAAGCAGATTTTGATGGGTGAGTCCTCTAACCATACAATGGCCCCAATTCATCCATTCCTTCCAAATACACACATCGCTCAGCAGCCAGAATGAAATAAAAGCCCTGGTTTTCCTACTCTTAACTGTGTTCATTACAACTTTCTGAAGTTTGATGAATTTTGTAGAATTTCCAAGAGGGTCTTTCACTTAAGACTTGTAGGAAATGGATAGTAATTTGTCTTCATTCTCCCCAAAGTCATAGATCTATTTCAAAATTGTCCAAAAATGTCTAACCAAATGACTAAACAGAGATTGACTCATCCCAGCAGAAAAAACCCTGACATGTTACAGAAAACATACCAATGTTTTTTAGATCATATAAGTTTGAAGAGAACTCAAAGTTTATCTTTTCCAAATTTTTCTTTAAGAAGATTCCAAATCTGAGAGGTTCTATAATTTGTTCAATGACACATAGTAAGTAAATGGTGGAAGTCAGAATCCACTCCAGTCTAGTACAGTTTCCTCAATACCATCCTGCCTCTGATGTTAAGTAAATACAAAAATAGTGGAAGCTGTACAAGTGTATCCATTTAATGTCTTAGAAATAATAACTCTATAATTAATTAACTTATTCAAATAAAAATAACAGCAATTATATGCTAGGTGCTAGCGATGCAACAAAGAAACCCGCACAAACACACAATGACTATCTACATAAAGGTTATTCTAAGAATTAGTGACAGGATAACATTCACTTGCTAACTGACAGTCCACTAAACAACCCAACTATTTTAGTTTGTAGCATATTCACAATAGGTCTACTACTGTTACAATAATATCCTATTGAGGTGCCTAAGAATGAAAATAGAATGCTCCATATTTAAAATACACAAAAAGATAGCATTTCTAAAAATATGGTTTTGAAAATATGTTTTTTTAAAGTTCTTTTTAGCAAAAATCATTTTTGTTAAATTGGTTTTAAATTTCAGAAGATTATCCAATATCTCCTATTGGTTACTCTCCATGGTATTCTTTGAGTGGCCTTTTTTTCCCCGGGTGAAGTTAATAGGAGGGGTGCTTTTAGAATGTTTCAATTTCTGAGAAATGATTGACTAACTTAGATGACTGACGATAACTTAGTTTAAACTTAAAGCTGGTATCTAATGCCAAACAAATTAATCCTCAAGAAATTCCATGAACCATCCACCTTCCTGTCATGTCATTTTGTATAAACATGAGACAGTCTCTGGATATTTTATGGCTGGGAAAATATCAGTTATGGAAACATACATTGGTTTTTATGCTTTTCCTTTGATTGTAATTTTCACTTACCTTCATATAGGCATATAATGTGTGAAATAAGCACATTTAAAATGATGAAATCTTAGTACCATGTAGCATAAATTATAGAAATGTCACAATCACAATGTCTTTTCATTAAGTTAAATTTACACATCAATCTTAAGTTTGCAATGCAATTTCACATTCTTATTTTATGTAATTACCACACTAACTACAAAATAGATGTTAGTACTAGTTTAGGGGAAATAAATGTGTTACAGGGAGATTAAGTTACTTGACCAAGATTATCAAACTAGAAAACAATAAAATTAGTGCTTGGCTTACCTCATGAATCCAATTCAAGTCTACTTTCTACCAAAAACAGGATTCATATAATACATTTATTATGATTAGCAATTTTGTCACTTAATTTGATAATCTACATAAAGCACAATTTTAGTATTTAAGAAGAAATTATAGAATACAAGGTAAAATAATTATATTTTTGTTTGTTTTTTCCATTTATAGATATGTACATATCCAAGCCAACATCAAGCCACTGGCATTGTTCTGTTCAAATCATGCTCCTCAAATAACTTTGAGAAAATGCACATTTATTTTCCCCTGAGTGAGCAGCCATATTGTTGTTTTTTTTTTTAATTATTTACATTATGAACTCTTCACACTATATGATCAAGAAAATATAAATCATGTGGCTCCACCTCTCCATAAAAGTGTCTAATTAAGATTAAACTAGTCCCTGCGGTAAATGTAAAATGATTTAATTATCATCAAAATGATCTCAATTGAATAGCTTCTGTTTCAAAGAGTCACTCTCCCCGTGCTAAGAAGCTCATTAAATACAATTTGCAGTAATGTACTGCTGTCATGTTTCCTTTCTGATCCACAGTATTCTATTCAAGTTCTTTCATTACTCCCCTGTAGGGCAGAATTAATGTGACACACCATGTAAAAGAAAAGCTTAAAAGAGACTCAAAGATGCTCTGCCTTTTAAAAAATTTTCTCAATAGATGTTAATGGTAAGCAACATGAAAAATACACAATAACAGGTCTGCAGCCTGTCTGACAAAGGTAGAGAAAATAGTTCAATACTTTGTATTATTGTTATTTTCCCTGAAAGTCTAAAGACTTTAATCTGTAGCTCTGTGATGGCAAACATGTGAGCATTTCCGTGCAATGGAGATGACACTTTTTTGTATGGGTGCTATATAGGCCTATATTTCTCATGTATATAGGAACATTACAGTGTTATTGTTCTTTTTCAAGAAAGTTCACTCTTCTGGAAATGTGAAATTAATATTTTCAAGAAGAAAAATACTCTTCAATCTAAATTATTCAGTAATGCAAATCTGTATGAAAGAGTCAATCTATTTAATAATTTATTTAAATAAATCAAATAGAAAATTTAAAAAGCATGTATCCTTTTAAATATGAACATATTTTCTGGTTCATCTATTCTCAAAAAGTAATATATACTACATAATTTCAGTTTCTGAAGTAACTATTAATCCACAACTAGAAATAAAAAATCACTTAAGGGATCCTAAATAAAATAACTATATTATTTACAGAGTTGAAATAATTGGTAAAAAAAATACACCCAAATCTTTTTAAAAAATGAATTCTATTTCAACAGCATATCCAAAATATAAAACTATGCCACATCTATTTTTGCAAAACATGTTACTATTATTTAAAACCTGTCACAGAAAGGAAGGGTATTATGTGGTTGAGAATTTTCAAAGATGCTGAGATCCATGTATATCTCAAGATTATTGCTTTACTGTTCTGATTACTCTATCAAAAAAGGATATCAAGATAAAAATAAAATAACAAAAAAAAAAAAAAAAACCAACAAGGATGTGTCTATCTAGCACCAAAACAATATGTTTTTGGTTAGTTCCCAAAGCATCAATTAATTTAATTAAAGAATGGGTTTAGATATTGCATGAGGAATAAACTGTCTTACTAAGTGTTGGCAAGGATGCGGAGAAAGGGGAACCCTTTTTCACTGTTAGTGGGAATGAAGATTGGAAAGCAGTGTGAAGATACCTCAAAAAATTAAAAAATGGATCTTCATTTAGACCCAGCAATCTCACATCTGGGACTACATTCAAAATAACCTAAAATACTAATTTGAAAGAACATAAGCACCCCTCTGTTCATTGCAGCATTGTTGACAATCACCAAGATATGGAAGTGGCCCAAGTGTCCATTAGTAGATGACTGGATAAAACAACTATGGGGCATTTCCACACTGGAATGCTACTTGGCTATAAAAAAACAAGAAACTTTTACCCTTTGCAACAAATAGTGTGATTGAACCTGGAGAGCATTTTACTAAGTGAAATAAGCCAGTTAGAGAAAGACAGATACCAAATGATTTCATGCATATGTGGAATCTAATGAACACACTGAACTAACAAGCAAAATAGAGACAAATTCCTAGATAAAGAGCAAGATCACAGCTATGGGGAGGGGAAGTTTGGGGTGGAGGGATTGAGCAAAAAGGAAAAAGGACTTGTGGATATGGATTGTGGGGGTGGGTGGGAAGTACATTAAGGGACTAAACAGTAGTAGAAAATTACAAGGAAAATTCTAAAATTATAATAAAAATAAAAAAGAAGTAAAAAATTAAAAAAAGAAAGTGTCTAACTTAGTGGTTCTTCATAGGGAATGATTTTAAACCCCAGGCACATTGGCAATGTCTGAAGACATTTTGAATGATCATAACTTGGGGGAAGATGCTACTTATTGTCATCTAGTGGACACAGTCCAGGGATGTGACCAAATATTCAGCAGAGGACAAGACAGGCCCTCACAACAAATCATTATCTAGTGACAAATGTACTAACATCAAGTTTCAGAAACCCTAGTCTAACTTTACCAACCAAGTTCAGATTTGAGTAAATGGGCAAGTAGCTATGAAACACCCCT
>PVIW01012262.1:0-33039 GCA_004026585.1 Noctilio leporinus
GTTGAATGCCAGAGAAGGTAATTTAGTATACTCAGCTCCAAATGGGCTTACGTGGAGCTTCTGTTTATCTGGAGAAAAAGATATGGGCAATATGAGTGAAATTACTGATTGCATTTCACAAAGAAAAAAAAAAAAAAACTCTCCTCAGTGAGGCAGCGGGAGGTTGTGAGTTTATAATAGGAACAACCTCCCTCATTCCCTTTCCTCCCTTTGCTGGCACGTGCTGTCATTAGTGTTAATTGGATTTACAGGATTCACACACCTGCTGGGGAAAATAGACATCTTGTTTTGCTGCTGTGTAAGGAAATATCGGCTAGCTCAGCTATGTCTTTACTGATGTTAATTATTCATGTGCAACGTCAAAAAAGATACTTAAACACACCCTAAATACGGGCTGCATGACTTGGCTTCCAATAGAATTCTGACTAGGAATAGCAAAGGGAAATAGGTTTGCACTAGAACTATGTCTTCCTGCTCTTCAAGTCACTTTGTCATTAACGAATTGACCACTGTGCAAGTGTTAGCCTTCTGGAACTTTTAACTCTGCGAGATGATAAAGTTGCTGTCCTGTAAAGAAAAGCCTATCACAGACTCATTCACTCATTTTCCAGTGCATATTGATTGACCACCTGTTATGTAGCAGTCCCCAATTTAGGTCCTAGAGATAAAGTGGTGACCAGATGCAGCTCTTGATCTCATGGGCAAGACAGACACCTAACAAATAATATCCAGCTTCCACTTTTAGAAATGGAAATAATGGTGTCAAATGCTAGTATACACTGAGGTATGGAGTGCAGCAGGGGTCACTGAGGAGGACCCCAACCAGTTGTGTGGGCATGGGGGTGGGGTTAGCAAGAACTTTCCTGGAGAACTGACATTCAAACGGAGGTCTGAAAGATGGATGGATGTTAACTAGGTGAAGTGGGCAAGAGTTGAATGAGAGGAGAGGGTTCATTCCCAGCCCATGCAGAGTCTCTTTGGTGGGAAAGAGCATGGAACATTCAAGGATCTGAAACAAGTCCAATAAGGCTTGAGAGTAGAGAGAGGGAGATGATGAGTTACATATGAACCAGACTCTGCGGAGCCTTCATAGTTCAAATAAGGGCTGGTGAAACCATCCCTGGGACCACAGAGACACCTCGAAGTGTTAGCAAGGAGACGAGAATGACTTGTACCAGACCTCACATCTAGTAACGGACAGAGTGAGGATTCAAGCCAAGCCTACCTGACCACTTAGCCAGCTCTCTTAACCATGACAACATAATCCCTGTCCATTTATCTGTGGCTAAATTTTTTCCTGAAATTGCCTCCAGGTCATCTCTAATTCATATTGTCTAACTTGATTTCTTTTGAAATATGTCTCAGGTGCTTTCTGCTATGTGACAAATGGTAGTGCTGAGATGAAGGTATCTAGCTTTATAGGTCAAATAAGCTGGTGGAGTGGCTGATCGTGAACAGGATCACAGAATCCTACTGGGAGAAAGGCAACTTGTATAGTTAGTTTTCTGTAAAAGGAATCCATGCTAAATAGATCTGGTATTGTTGAAGGGGCTGTCCAAGCAAGTCAATAGGGAGAGGCAGTACATGTAACAATAAGCAAACCAGTATGCCAGACACTTTTATTTTTGCGTTTAAAATGCTCTTTGATCCCTGGCTTCTGTGACTCAGTGAACCGAATGCCAGCCTGTGAACCAAAAGGTCACGGGTTCTATTCCTGGTCAGGGCATGTGTCTGGGTTGCAGGCCAGGTCTCCAGTTGGGGGTGCAAGAGAGACAACCACACATTGATGTTACTCTCCCTCTCTTTCATCCTCCCTTCCCCTCTCTCTAAAAATAAATAAATAAAATCTTTAAAAAGAAAATAACCTTTGACATCTCTCACATCTCTCTCACTGGATAGCTGTGAACACTAAATGGGGTGAAATATTAACCCATTTTACAGATAAAGAAAAAGGCCCAGCAAGGCCACTAGACTTCTCCAAGTTACATAATAAGCAAATGACCCTTGACATCCAAATTAAGGTACTTTCACCTCTAGAGTTCTTAACTCATTTCTTGCCATTCAGAGGCTTAGAACATATTTATTGTGTTGACTAGATCATTGCCATTATCAAGAAGGAACTGACTAAAAAGAAGTAATAGCCTTGTCTCAGAAGACCCAGATTTATTTCCTGCCTCCATGGTGCCTTTCAAATTCTCAAGAAGACATATTTATACACGTCATCTAATTTGATCCCTATAAAAGTCTTAACGGAAAGGTTACAGTTAACAGCATTTTTAAAAAGAAGCTATTGGAACCCTAGGAAAGTTGTTGGCAAACTTTTTCTGTAAAGGACCAGCCAGTAGATATTTTAAGCTTTTCAATCTCTGCTTCAACTCTACCACTGTGCTTAAAAAGAAACCATAGACAATACAGGAACATGTAGGCATGGCTGTGTTCCCGTACAATTTTGCTTATGGGCCCTGAAATTTTTATTTCACATGGTTTTCTTGTATCATGAAATATTCTTTTAACTTTTTTCAACCATTTAAAGATGTAGCCCTGACTGGTGTGGTTCAGTTGGTTGACATCATCCTCAAAGGAAAAGCTCACCAGTTTGATTCCTGGTCAGGGCACATGGTTAAGGCATGTACGAGAGGCAACCAATTGATGTTTCTCTCTCTCTCTCCCCCCAATTCCCTCCTTCCTTTCCCCTCTCTCTAAAATTAAATAAATAATATATTTTAAAAGACTCATCAGATGGCAGTGTACTGGCTCTGACCTGTGGGCCCTAGTTTGCCAAGCCCAGCACTAAGAGGTTAAAGTGCATGCATAAGGATATATACCCAGTAACTATTGTTCTATTTGTTAAAGTCTTTGATGTTTACAATCAGCAGGGCTTAGAGGTTTGCCCTATACCCAAATTTTAACTCCAGCAGAGCGATGGAATTTGATTTTATTCAGCTAGAGTATGAGAGGGTTGATCACCCATGCTTTCATCTGAGCAAAGCTGCCAAGAGTCCGTTGGCCCAGGTTCAGGTTGACATGCTGCCTAATCATACTTTGTTCCTGTACTCTTGGCCTGTTTGCCTGGGGTTCTGGATCTGAGGTTTCCCAGGTAAAGGAGGGGGCTTCTCAGCCCAGGGTAAAGACTAGAAACACAGCAAACACTACTCATGCAGGGGAGAGGGAGCCTGGCTTTGGAATGACTGGATCCATAGAAATGGCAGTGTCTTCCTTCCGATCGTGTCACAGGCACACAGTGGAAAGCAAGGTATAGGGCTGAGAACCACTTACTTCTTGCTAAAGGGCAGCCAGATGATGGTGTGAGCTCTTATTGCATGTATGCTGCCCTGACGGACTTCCCAGACTGTTTTTTCTGCCCGATAAATAAATACAAGGGTGATAGTGCTGTCCCATTGCTGCGGATGTATTCTTAGCACTGGATGTAGCACGGAACTGTAGCTTACCATGTGGAAGAGGAGTGCAAGACCATGTTTCACAGCTGGTGAATTTAAGGCGGGAAGAGGGCAGTGCACAAAGGGAAGAATGCCAGCTCTTTCAGATCTGCCAAAGCAGCCCCTCATGTTAAGGTTCATGCTTTAGGAGAAAGAATAATGCTATGAATGAGGATGTTAATTAACCGTTACTAGAACATGCAATCCAAAAACTAATGTTGACTTTAAGGTCTTAGCATCCAGTTATCTTGCTTGCTGTACAGGAGATATGATGTTTTTGCAGATACAACAGCCACGATTTTGTGCACAGGCAAATGTAGTAGGTGTGACAAGGGAGGGCTGCAAATGCTTGTCAAGGAAGCTATGTGTCTGTCCCCAAACCAGCAAGAATGCACATGGCTTCCCAGCTAGAACTGTAGGTATTAAGAACCTGCTCAAATAGGGGAAACCCCTCTACATATGTAGGATATGTGTGTTCTATTATATGATATGTATACTATATTGTATATTTATATTCTATACCTGGATGAATGGGCACATAAATAGACAACTAGAGACAGTGAAATCCTCTGCTTAGCTTACAGGAAGCTTGGGAAAAAAAAAATATATATGTATATATATATATATATATTCTATAAAATATATAAAATATTCATATATATATATTAGTATTAGTATTTTTTCCCAAGCTTTTTGGGAGCTAAATAAAGGGGCTCCATTGTGTTATAGTGAGATATGATAAAACCCTCAGCCATTTTGGAAACTGTCTGCTTTTAAATTCAGAGTATCTTCCAAAATTTTGTAGTTCACTGCTATAGTCAGCAGTCCCTTGAAGGCTTGAAGAGCCAGGGGCTGAGTGTACTCCAGAAGTGAGTGTATAGGAATATGCCAACTAGGCAGTTCTGCTACTAAAAGTGTCAAGGATTTGGGGACCTCCTTAAGGCATTCTCATTTGGGACCTGAGATCCTGCATCCATAGACTTCCTAATGCATGATGTGTCTAAGTCTGCTTTAATGAACTCAGGGAACTTGTGATCCAGGTCTATATTAGCTATTATTGTTACCATTATTATATAGTGGACATTGTAGTGTGTATAATCTTATGTATTGTCTCACTTAACTGTCACAAAAACCCTATGAAGCAAGTAGTATTATTATGTCTATTTTATAATGAAGAAACTGATACTCTGAGAGGTTAAGGAACTTGCCCACATTTACATCTTATAAGTGGTAGAGCCAAGATTCATACCTACACTGGCTGACTGCAGATGCCAAGATCTTAACCCCAACATTATTCTGCCTCCCTAAAGGACAGAATCTAAGCTCTTCAGGTTGTAATTATGCTGAAGGAATGTTATGCATTTGGAGAAGAGCAGAGATTCCATTTTTCAACAGTCAGTTAATTTGTTATTTGTCTGAACAGTCTTCCTCTTGGGCCACAAATCTAGTTTTCATAAAAATGGAAGAAATTAAAATTAATTCACTGCCCTTTGTTCATACTCATACTTAATAAGTATTTATTGTACATGTTGGGCTTGTAACTAGAAATTTTATCAGGGATAGCATTTATGAAGTTGGATTTCCCACATACAGTTGTTTATCAAGTCAAAGGACATTGAAGGGGCATAAGTATGGGGGTGCCACCTAAAGCTATGCAAAGGGGTAAGACAGCCATATGCAAGAGTCTACACTGTCCAATAAGATAGGCACTAGCCACAGATGGCTAGTTCATTTAAATTAATTGTAATTAAATGAAATTTAAAATTCAGTTCTTAAGTTATACTAGCCACACTTGATTGCTTAATGGCCACATGACACTTGTGACTCCAAGATTGGACAGTAAAGGCATAGAACATTTCCATCATTGCAGAAAGTTCCATCAGGCAGCACTGATCTATAGAGAAAGGTGGGAAGAAGAACTAAGAGAGGTACTGATAAAACCTTGGATACCGCCTACAGTTAAGTGTCAGAAAGTAGAAAATGGGGCAGTAAAGGAGAAGCTGAAAAGATGACCAGGATAATGTAGAGCCAGGAAAGCCAAGAGTGGCGAATAGCAAAGAGCAAAGTATGGTTCTCAATGTCAAAGGCTGTACGGCATCTTTTGAAGTTAAGAGTTGAAATATACCCTCCACATTTGATAAATAGGACACTTGGTGCCACGTTGGTGGACACTGATGATGAGGCTACTTTACAACAGACACCACTGGGCAATGGAGGTTCCCAACCCTAGCCTCTGCTCTCAAGTCCAATGCTTTTGGAAAGTCTGTCGTGCCACTGGCTTTAACAGTATGGATGGCAGAATGCCTCCTGCCCAGCCCGATGCTGCCTCAGTGGCTCTTTCAAAGGCCGTGGCCTTAAACATAACGCAGTTCCAAGAGTGGCGAAGTACTCAGTGCTCAGAGATCAGAGAGAGTAGTACTATTCAATTCAAAGGTGATGCCTGAATTTGGTAATGAGAGTGAAAAATTGAGTCTGTGACCTTTGTCAAATGCATAAGTAATCATTAATAAGAACTGGATGGCAAGTGAAGTAAGACCAGGTAGCGTTTTGGAGAATATTAAATCTCAAGAGCCATAAAAAGCATTGACAAGGGCCCTTTTAGTTGGCTTAAATTAACCCCCTGGGTTCTTGTCGGCACACTTAGCATGGTGATTTTGCTGCGCTGGGGAGTCGGAGAGGAGCATAAATCTACACGTTCAGGACTCTGACCCAGTGCTTGTGATAATGTAATATATGTCCAGACACGTGTTTCTGGAATCTGAAAGAAAATGTAGCTTTTATTGTGACCTGTCTCTGTTCATTTGTTACAGGTTTTCTTTTACTTGTACCTTTCTAGGCACCAATGTGGTGGTATGTTAAAGGACCTGGGCCAACTCAGTTTAGACGTACGTTCTAATCCAGCTCTGCTGTTGACTCAGTGACCTGTTGATAAAGTCCCTATGGTATATTAGTTTACAGGAAGAAAACTGGAGACCTTGATAGTGAGTTGAAGTGGAATCCTGAATGAGGTAGGGTAGTATGGTCAAAGGCAAACTTGTAGCTCTCAGTCTTCTAATTTGCAAACAATTGTTTGTTAAGATCTTCCTTTGTTTTAGCCACACCCCCAGTACCCTACCCCACTCACATTGGGGGTTCTGGAATCTCAGTTTTCCAAGGGGGCTACAACCTTGTAAGGTGAGGCTGACACCAAGGCATCTTACAACTGTTGCCTGATCCTTCTTCCCAAGAATCAATGCAGGAAGTCAAAGGAAGGGGGATGGTTAATGTAAAGAAATCACTTTTCAGTCCTGGCAAGGTGGCTCAGTTGGCTGGAGTATCATCCCATACACCAAAAGTTTGTGGGTTCAATTCCCACAGGGAACAGGACCTGTACAGGAAAAAGCCCGTTAATGTTTCTTTTTCCTCTCTCTCTCTCTCTCTCTCTCCCCCCCCACTTCTCTCCTTCTCTCTCCCTGTCTCTCCTTCCCTCCCTCCCTTTCTCTCTCTCTAAAATCAATAAACATATCCTCAAGTAAGAATTGTGGAAAAAAATCTTTTTTCAAACACTTGCAAGGGGCTTTCTCCTCCTTACCTCTCCTATCAGCAGACAGGCAAAGCACACAGCAGCACCTTTCCTCCTGTTCTTCTTAGGATGACCACAAGGAATTGTTGAAGGAGGGCAGATGGGTCAAGTCAACTATACCATAAGTAATATTGATCTGGATTAACTGTGCCTTGGAAAGGGACTCTGACATTAGCATCTCCAAGCTGAATAACGTTTGTTGAGGTTGGCAGAAGTTCAGGAACCAGATTATTTATTCACTTATAACCATCATCTCCCCCACTTGTTCCCACCCACACTCACACACACTAACAAGGCATGCATATCGTCTAGCATAGTTCCTGACACACAGCAAGGACTCGTCAAAAGCTACTTTAATTCATGAACCAAGTGTGCTAATAATCAATGTCAGGAATTAAGAAGAAGTGGAATAAAGGGCCCTGACCTTCAGCATTAGCTGTGACAATTGCCATTTATTGAAAGCCTATCATGCATCAGCTCCTTTATCTGCATCATCTCCTCTTAGCCTCAGGCCAGCCCTGCACAGCCTGGATTTACAGATGTAGGATTGAAGCTCAGAGGGGTGACATAACTGCCCAAAGTCACATAGCTCCTAAGTGGCAGGGTCAGTCCAGGTCTTCCGACTCTGCAGGCTGTACCCTTTCCACTTTTCTACCCTGCATTCAAAACGTAGAACAAAGGAGACAATGAGGGGCCCAGGATTAGGCCAAGAGAGGCAGGCTGGTCTGCACAGAGCAGGGGTTAAAGGTCACCCCGTATCCCTTGTAACCTAGGGCCTGGGATCAGCTAGCTGGGCCTTTGTAGCTGCTCCACATATTTTCTTTCTCCACAGCCTGCGTTAAAACTTCATCCTTCCCTTGTTTGTTTGTCCAGAGAATCAGGTGGTGAGAAAGCACACTGGAGGTGTCTGCCGGAGCTGTGCCCTGCTTTGCTTACTATAAATAGCTCTCACTCAGCTACTTGCCATCAGTGGCATTTCACAGGGAAGGTGGTGACCAGTTTGAAATAAGCCCTAAAGAGATATCAGGATACCAACCTTCTCTTGGTATATGCAGCAATTCCCAAACTATTGCAGAAAGTTAGGAGTGTTGAGAGCTTATCTTGAAGCAAAAGTGATGTCATCATCCCATGGACCGTTCGCCAGAGATTTGCTTCTTCGCTTATGAACCAAAAGCCAATCATGACTGAGACCACCCTGCAGTAGAATGTGAGCATGGGCTGCATGCAGTGAACATTTTTAGCCTCAGGATTCCCATTCCCTGCAACAGGGCTGCAATTTGCTCTTTGCAACCGAGTTGGCCTTAAAGAGCTAATGTGGAGGTAAGGGACCTCCCTGCTATCTGAGCAGACCTGGAGTATGCACACGTTTCTATATGTGGAGACTGTTCCGCATGATTAAAAAGGGACAAAGGGGTGTGTGAGTTTATTTACCTGGGGCACTTTCATTATTTTCCATTAGTAAATAGCCAAATAGTTGATTGAGGCTTTATTATTGAATTAGCATAGATGAAATGACTTACGTAAGATAGAATGCCCATATTGATTTTGGCTGCATCCTTTAGCGAGGATAAATGATTTGACTTCTGGGAGTTTATGTAATCAAAACTTGAGGCAAAGCAAAGAGCTGCAGGACCAGAATGCTTCAAGGCAGGATGCCAGAGCTGGGCAGCTTCAAGTGTGAGAAGAGGGAAGATGGATTCATCTTAACCTTTACATGGGGGTACATGACAGAAGAGTGGAGAGCCTGGGTGGCAGCCACTAGGTGCCAGGAGCTGTCTATGTGCCCCTGCTCTGTTCAGTGGCCCAGCTGCTGAGGCCGGGGCTTTTGGTTCCTCTTATTTGTGTGTGGAAAAGACTGTGCAGAGGTCTCGTTTGAAGAAGGTCATATGAATCCAAGGCAGGCCCCTTGACTCTCCCCAGGTTCTGCACAGAGGGGGAAGACTAGCTTGCAAAAGCCCTCCAACCTCTGATGGGAGGAGGCAGTACAGGGATGGTGACGCTCAAGGCTGGCTTTGACTGCTCTTGCATCTGCTGCTCCCCTTCCCCCTTGACTTGGAGGAGCAGCCAGCTTCCTCATCCTACCAAGAAAAGGTGGAGTCTCCCAAGAAAGGAGAGCTAAAGCCCTATGTGACTGTGGGGGGTTAGTACTGCGTATACCAGCTTAGCACAGTGGTGGACAGTACAGCCCTTAGGGTCCAACTGACCTGGCTTCAAATCTTGTCCCTACTTACTTGCTAGGTCCGCTTTGGTCAGGTCAATTGACCTTGCTGTGTTTCATGTCAGAAATGGGTACAGTAACAGTACCAACTTTCCAGGGTCATTAAAGCAATTGAATTAGATAACCCATGTAAAGCAGCAGTAGCAGAACCTGGCATAGAGTGTGTTCTCGATAAACATTCCTCACTCCCAACCCCTTTCTGTTCTTGCTGTTTCCACTCTCCTTGCCCATCCCTCACTGCAGCGCTCAGTACCTCCTTTTCCTCTTTAATTTAGCATTTCAGTGTCAGGGATCCTGCGTTAGGCATTTTGGTTCCCTCCGGCCTCTGCTGCTTTGTCATGTCTGGTAACCACCAACTCGCTATCAGGTCACACACATTTCTAAGCACCAAACAGTTCAGAGGGAGCAGCTGAGCTTCTCCTTCAAGCACCAGATTGACATTTTAATGATGACAGAAAACAATCGCAAGATAGTTATTTTTAGGCTTTCTCAGAAATTCACTGAGGTGCCACCCTGGAATTCAATTCACCTCCACATGTATATTTAACACTTACTAGGTTCAGAGAACTGCAAGCAACTGGGGAAGGTATCCAGTGACACATACCAAAGCTACAGCAGAGATAACGGGGGTGTGGAGGGGGATGTTGGGGGCACTAAGGTAGCAGGGACCAACATATATAAAATATAAGGTGACCTAGGGGTCAAACTGTGATGCCACACAGGTTCCTAGGGCAGCAGGTGCCAAGCAAGGAATTACCACACTAGGTGTACAGACAGGGATGTGTCTCTTCTCTTCTGTCCCTGACCCCACCCACCCACTGCTCCTATCTGGGTTTCCACAGCATCTTGTGTACTGCTCCATTATATGACTGTCATCAGACTGAATGACTGTGGTTCCGGGAAAGACATCTGAGTTCAGGTGGTGGTGCCCAAGGAAGCCTTCGTGGATGAGAGGGGCTTAGTTCAGCCTAAAAGTAAGTTAAGGACTGGGATTAGACAGAGGGAAGGAGGGCATTCCAGCTGGAGTATACTACAGTGGGAACACATACCCGCAGCCAGAAATATACGTGGTATATAGCCTCTGGGTGTTGGTGGGGGGAGCGGTGAGAGTAAGGCGATGTGCAGGTGTGAATTCACTAGGGGGAGTGGAATGGAGGATTTAAAACCCATAGTGATAGCCCTGGCTGGCGGCTCAATGGATAGGTGTCGGCCTGTGAACCCAAAGGTTGCTGGTTCGATTCCCAGTCAGGTCTCCAGCCAGGTCTCCAGCCAGGTCCATAGCTGGAGGCAGGTGAAAGGCAACCATACACTAATGCCTCTCTCCCCTTCTTCCTCCCTCCCTGCCCTTCTCTCTGAACATAATGACTAAACTTTAAAAAAATAATAAAATAAAAACAACGAATAAAATCTTTTAAAAAAAGAAAAACCCTTGGGGAGTGATGCACAGCCTGGCATTTATGGAAGTTGTGCTCTGTTAAAGGGCTGGGGTGGCGGGCGGGGGCAGGGTGTTGAAATTAGCCAAGAGAAAGAGATTCTTCCTCTAGTTTTGCTAGGGTGCCCCACCCTACTTAGAAACTAGTGGTCCTGGCAAGGGTCCTTATTTTATTTGGGACCATTCCTTAGCCTCCCCTGACGTCAATTGTCAGGGGAAAAGCAAAAAGGCAGCTGCACTGCCTGAAGGAGTAATCATGAGCTAATGCTGCCATCTCCAGGAAGTGCCTGCTAATAACCCGCCCGCAGCAGGCCTGCTTTAAGCCGGGCCCCCACCGCCTGGCTGGGCTCCTTCATCCTGAAATTTCACTAGGCAGCTGGAGGCAGGGATACGCTGCCCAGGCTCCTAGAGGTAATCTTCGGCTGCCAGCTGCCTCATCTTTCCTCTGGTATGATAGGGACGTGCAGCAAACGCTGTCACCTGAAGGATAAGAGAAACTCCTTGCCTTAGTGTGCTAAGGCTGCCATAACAGAATACCATGGGCAAGATGGCTTAAATAGCAAAAGTTAATTTTCTCACAGTTCTGGAGACTAGCAGCCCAGGGTCAAGGTGTCAGCGGGTTTGATTTCTTCTGAGATTTCTTTTCCTTGGCTTGCAAATGTCAGAGTGTAGAAGCAGCCAGTTTGGAACATGTTAATGAACCTGGTTGGAGCTACAGGATGTGCGGGGAATCTGCTTGAGAAAAATATTTGCCAAGGGACAGTGCTTTCATCAGACATCTGACCCCACACCTGCTGTGGCTTGCAAGTTTAAAAATGGGCCTACAGGAGGAAGAGGCAAGGAAGGGGAGCAATTTAGACAAGAACCTAGTATGGAGGAACCATAGACATGGACAGCAGGTGGGATTGACTTTATGGGGGAGTGGGTGGGTGGGGAAGAGGACAGAGGGGAACAAAAAGGGGATGGATGTAATACAAAAACAATAAAATTAAATAAAAACAAAAAAAAATGGGCCTACAAAAGTCCTTACTAGGACTCCTACGGGGCCCAAGCATTGGGAGTCTCCATCCCTCTGCTGCATTCCTCTGCTCCGTGGGCACTGGAGCTGGTCCGGGAACAACCCTCCCCAGTCAACCCTCAATGAACTCGTTGCCTGTCCCCACGTCGGTCTCCTGGTGATCTCTCACAGCAAGGCTGGTCTGACAGCAGATGGCCACATTCTTGCTGTGTGATCCCATGCACATTCCTGATTCTCTTTTGTGTCTCCAGTTGCCCTCTTCTTCTGTGGACACCATTCTATTTTTCATATAGGAGTATAGCCCACTCTAAAGGCTTCTTTTTAACTTCATCATCTCTTTTAATGCACTATCTCCAAATGCAGTCACATTCCGAGGTATTGAAGGTTAGGACTTCAACACATGAATCTAGGGGGACACAATTCAGTCTATAACACACCTTGTACAATGAAGAAGGTAGCCTGGTTCCTTGAGACTTTGGGTAAGCTTTTCCCCTGTCTGGACAATTCCTCATCATTACGATAAGTGGGTTAGAGCTAGAAGCTTAGCAATCTTGTTCAAGAACAAGTGATGCTATGAAGTAGAGATAAGTTTTTCAGAAAAGAAATGCAAAGTTTTGACTTGCTAATGAATGGATTTTCACAGCATAGACTGATTTCTTATTCTGAGAGCAAATGAATGTAGCGATTTTATTATAGAGTTTGAACATGGTCTGTGTCTTCATTAATGTGTTTACTGAATGACCATATTTTAGTATCTTATATATGCCAGGTACTATGCTAAATGCAAAAGAAGAAAGCTAATATGTTAGGTCATATTTTCTAATTAGCTTTCATTATGATTTTAGACATATTCCACAAGAAATTATTGGACCCTGAGGTAAACATCAGAACCAATATTGAATTTAATCATTCTTCTTGAAGGAAAGTAAAGGGAATAGTCGAAGGACATATATGAAAAACCCGTGGACATGGACAATGGTGTGGGGACTGACTAAGGAAATGGGGGGTGTGGCTGAATGGAGGGGGGTAAAGGGGGAAAGTGGGGCAACTGTATAAACAATAAAATATTTTTAAAATAACCATTCTTCTACCGTTAACAATGAGTTTATAAGTGTGGTCTTAATATAGTGTTGACCATTCAGGAAAACCTTGTGTTTTCAAGGCCAAATGTTATTGACCAATAACAAGTTATTGCATTTGCTTTAGCTTTTGATATAAAAGTTCCAGTCAACAGTGTGTTCATGAACAGATGGATGCAGTTTGCTACCCAAGTTAATTTGTTTGTACCTGCATTAGATTCTGTATAAAATTGTCAGTCAACAACATATTAAGGCTTTAACTGACCATACATAGTTCTCTATTTATTCTTTCATTCATCTGTGCGTTCTGCGAACATTTCAAATATCCATAGTGTGCCAGGTGCTGTGCTAGGTACCTAGGATACTGTCGTTGGGAAAATCAACAAGGTCCGCATGGATCTTACAGTCTAGGGTAGACTTAGGGCTATTTTGTTTATTTTATGGGCTGTGATGAGTATACATATAGTAGAAGCTATGTCAGGAATTTCCAAGTACACACCCAGGTTCACTGATTCATTAGAAGGACTTACAGGGCTCAGCATTTAGCCATGCTCATGGCTGAGATTTATTACATCAAAAATATACAGAGCACAGTCGACAAAGGGGTGAGTTGCATGGGGAGAAGTCTGGAGGAAACCAGGTGCAAGCTTCCAAGAGTCCTTTCCCAGTGGAGGCTCACAGGACTTGCTTATTTCCCCCAGCAGCAAGTGAGACAGCACAAGTGAAATGTCATCTACCAGGGAAGCTCATTAGAGACGCAGTGCCCAGAGTATTTACTAAAGGCTAGCCACATAGGCACCATCTGTGTAGTACATACCAAAATTCCAGCTGCCTCAGAAGAAAAACAGGTAGGTATTCATCATAAACCGCATTGTTCATTCAAAAGCCAGTGAGCCACTTTTCTTATTTAGTGGAAGTTTCATATCGATGCAGGGAACTGTTTGCCAGCCAGGTTACCCACATCAGCCAAAGCCCAGCTGTGCAAGCAGGCCTCTCTAAGGACATCAGTCTCAGGGCAGCTAACTTGGTGAAGTAATGAGTTACGAGTTAGACTGAAATCTTGCCCAGATTTGGCCACACAACTAGAAAGGTCAGGATGGCTATCGGATTCACATCCCTAATCTCAAAGGTTTGGGGGTCTTCTAGTTTGGCCTTGTTTATTTTCAGCTGACTTAGGCTCTCCCCAAACTCCAGCATACTGATAGAGTAGATGCTTGATAATTCAGACACATCCTGATGTTTGCACTCTAAAAATTCAAAATCATGCTCGTAGCCATCAAAAGGGAATCCGCTTCTGAAACTGTGGCTTCATTTCTACCAATAAAAACATCTTACGTATTTGCTACATTCTTATCTGACATTTAAACCTGAGTAATTCTAGAAGTGCCTTGGCTGTTGGTGGCCAAGAAACTCAAAACAAGGAACAAAACAACACTCCAAATATGTAAAGATCTCCCAAGTATTTAACTGTTGGAAACAGCAAAAATTCGAGATATGCTGACATGCAAGTTGAATGCTTGAATTCCTCAGCGCCTAGAGCAGTGTGCAGGACTCAATGTGCTCTCAACAAATATCTGATGAATAGATAAGCAGCTGGATAGCTGAATTAAATATATCAAAGCCACATAGTGCTTAGGGAATGTGTAACAATTGGAGCTTACCTATAGTATGGTCTGTTATCTGGATCCATATTTCAAAGTTAACTTTTTTCCTGTTTCAACTATAAGAAAAAGTATCATCAATAAAAATGACTAATGAGAGATTCTGGCTCAAACATAGATACTTCTGATTTTTTTTTTCTGACAATGAGAAATAGCCTCAGAGGATAAATGTCTAGAAAAGAAGTTGTTCCAAAAACTGTGTTTTCTATTAAATCCATTGTCTGTGTGTTGGTCCAAACAATGCAAAGGATTTGGGTACTTCAAAGTGGTGTAAAATAGAGAGATGCAGGAGCTTGGGCTCAGGGACAGATGGTCCTGTGATGAATTGTAGATCAGGGCTAGCGACGTCTTGTTTATCACTATCCCTACACCAGTCACCTACAAATTTCTTGATCACACATCTCTGGGTATAAATGTTTATTTATATACAAATGAAGTATATGAACATATCTACTAATAGAATTTAATTATTTATATTCTAAAACATGCGCAAGGAGACAAACAAAAACTGATGGGAAAAATAAATAGCCCTGCCTGGTGTGGCTTAGTGGGTTGAGAGCTGGCCTGTGCACCAAAAGGTCACTGGTTGGATTCCCCATCAGGGCACATGCCTGGGTTGTGGGCCAGGTCACATGAAGGGCAACCTATTTCTCTCATCCATTGATGTTTCTCTCCCTCTCTTTTTCCCTTTATTCCCCTCCTTCTAAAAATGAAAAACAAGTAAAATATATATTTTTTAATCTTTGCCCTGGTTGGTGTGGCTCAGTGGATTGAGCACCGGCCTGAAAACCAAGGGGTCACTGGTTCGATTCCCATCCTTGGGTTGCGGGCCAGGTCCCCAGTTGGGGGTATGTGAGAGGCAACCACACATTGCTATTTCTCTCCCTCTCTTTCTCCCTCCCTTTGCCCCTCTCTAAAAATAAACAAACAAATAAATAAATATAGTTGGAGGTCCAATATGTTCTTTCCACAGCCAATTACCTTGCCCATTCCTGAAATTCATGCATCCCACTTGGGAGAACACTGTTCTAGAGTCTGGTATACCACAGGTACTCAATAATATTTATTGTATTATCAAATGTATTCAAGTTTAAGTTCTGCTACTGATTTATGAACCTGAGCAGGTTCTACTACCCATATTCTGGGCCCTGGTTTTATGATTCAGAAAATAGAGTAAATTAATCATATCTGCATTTGGGAATTGTGAGGAGTAAATTAAACAATCTAATAAATAATAACTGTGATGATGATAATGATGATGACAGTGGCAAGTGTAGTTAATTCCTTATTTCTTAGGTGAAATGATATTAGACTCTGCTCTCAACACACCATTAGTTTTCACCATGGATACCCCTCATGTATTTTACTTGAAACAATGCATTCCCTATGTAGGATCTGTTCTTACTGGAAATTCTGTTCCAACTTGTGAACAGAATTTCATGCTAATAGACATAGAGAAAAGCAAAAAGGGAAAAGGTTGGTACTCTGTTTAAGCACCTCTCCAAAAGTGGTGCCTTTCAAAAATATAGGCTACTAACCCTGTAAAGAAAAGACACTCGTGGAAATGGTATGAAAGGAAGACTAAAAGATATTTATAGGGGTTGAAGGGTGGCATCTTTTTATGAACTAAGTCATCAAACTATCCAACTCTGAGACATAGAGCGACCTTCCCACTCACCTCCCCAGCTCTGTCAGAACCTGTCTATACCTCTGAGCATAAATCTCGCTCAACTAAGGTAGAAATAAAGCCAGGAAAAAGTTCTTTGGGGACTAATTTTTCTCTTCTGCCCCCTAGAGCCTATATTCTGCTGGTCTGTAGAATAGTGCATGAATATATCGTGTTGACATGGGACAACAGAGGATAGGAGAGAGAAAAGCAGTAACTTCCTCACCTCCCTTTCTTTCCTCAAGGCACCGCCCCTGCCACTTTCTCCAAGGTTGCTACAGGACTGCTGATTACAAAAGCTGGTAGACACATACAGTCCTGAATCTCTTGACCTCTCAAGAGCATCTTCCTTGAACTCTCAGGAGGCCCTTCTTCCTTCCTGGACCTCTCTTCTCCCTTGGTTTCTGTGTCACCACTATGTCCTAGCTTGTCTTACCCCTTTTTGTCAATTCTTCCAAAGTCTACTTTAATGCCTCCTTTCCTCTATTAACAACTGCCAGTGTTTCTCTAGGTTTCATCTTCGCACTCCTTCTCATCTCTCTGTGCAGCCGTCCTAGAGCATCTCATCTCTTGTGCTCCATAGCGCATGACTGCCATTACCATCTCTTTGCTCTTCACTCCAGAATCTTTACCCTTCCTGGTCCCTCTTCTACATTCCAAATCTACTAGTTCTAGATCATCCGCACTGCTGTGCCCTCCATAGGCATATCCAAAACTCAATCTGTTACATGTTTGCATTCACACAAAATGATTAGTTGGCAAAGAATCAGTAACCTTGGTTTATAGTGCCAGCTATCACTCATCTTTTGAGTGATGTTGGCCAAGTTTAGTTTTCTCACCTAAAAATAGAAAATTGGGAAAATGAATTCCAAAGTCCCCCATCTTAGTGAATGACAATTCCCCAACCATCCAGCTAACCAACTCAGAAGCCCTAGAGGATTCCTTCATACCTCCATCTCCAGTCCATATCCAAGTCCTCTCAATTCTCCATCCACACTGACTATGAAATTGTTGCCATTTTCTCTAGTCACAGTGTCATTGCCTTAATATAGGCTATCAACGTTGCTCTCTGGCCAGTTGACAGCCTCTTAAAAGGTCTCTGCCTTTGGTCTCACAGCCACTGAGAGCTCTCTAAAATGCCAAATGGATCAGGTCTCTCCCTTGCTAAAACCTTTGTGTGTTTCCTCATGACACATAGGGTTTTGGCTAACCCCCTTCCAAGGTCCATGAGGCACCCCATGATCTGGCCCCTAGCAACTTTCATGTTATCTCTCAGCCCATCCCTGCAAGGCTGTCTTCTAAACATTCCAAACTATGCATTTCTCAACTTTGTTAAACCATCTCAAGCCTGAATGTCTTTGCAGTTGTTCCCTCTGCCTGGAATTCTCTTAATCCCACATGTCTTCTCACCCCCTTAAAACTAAGTTGGCTAATGACCTCTGGATTCAAACCTCAGCTCCCTCCGTCTGCTCTGAGAAAGGCATCCCTCGCCAACCCAGAAGCTAGGCCTCGTGGGTGTCTCACTCAGTGCTTTCAGAATGCCTTGTGCCATATCTGTCATTACACTTTCTACCTTGAAAGATCATTACATGTGTATTGGTCTCTCTCTTCTAGGATCTAAGAGCTCACTTAGGTCAGAGACTTTGTGTGATCCTGTGGGTTGGGTTCTGCCAGTTTCTAGAGCAGTTACTCTCTTCACCTAGTTGCCTCCTGCTCTTTAAAGTCTCAGCTTAGCCCTGGCTGGTGGCACAGTGGATAGGGTACCAGCCTGAGAACCTAAAGGTCACTGGTTTGATTCCCAGCCAGAGCACATAGCCAGGTTGTGGACTGGGTCTCCAGCCAGTTCTGTGGCTAGGGGCAGGTGAAAGGCAACCATACACTGATGTCTTTCTCCCTCTCTGTCTCTCTCCCTTTCCCCCCTCTCTAAATAAATAAAATACTTTTTTAATTAAAAAATATAAATAAATAAAGTCTCAGCTTACTACCACCTCTTCTGGGATGCCTTCCCTGATGCAGCCTCCCAGACCCTGACCAATGCGTTAGATGCCTCTCCTCTGTAGCATAGAGCTTAGCCTTCTCAATGTCTATTTACGTATCTGTCTTCTCCATGAAAGACTGAATTTCTTGAAGAAAGAGACTAGATTTTATTCAACATTATGTTGCCCACTCCGGCCTCCTATAGCCAAGCACAGAGCCAGATACAGATTAAGCCTCATTGTCTGATTTCACTTTTCATTTGAAGATTGCAATTTTGGCTCATTTCTATTTCATTAAAATTTTATTTTATAATGAACAAAACTAACAACAAGCAAAACAGAACCAGATATATGAATACAGTGAATAGGCCTTCAGTGGTCAGGGGGAAGGGGTTGGGGGGAGGGGGGAGGCAGAGGCAAGGAAAGGGAGCAGCATAGACAAGAACCTAGCATGAAGGAACCATGGACATGGACAACAGGTGGGATTGACTTTGGGGGGTGGAATGGGTGGGTGGGGAAGAGGACAGAGGGGAGCAAAAAGGTGATGGATGTAATACAACAACAATAAAATTAAATTTAAAAAATTTATTTCAGTTTTTAAACCCCTCCTGGTTGCATCAACTTTTCCAAGCATTATATAGTTTTACAAGTTTGGATTGCTATTTTGTCCTCCAGTTGTTTTATTTATTTTTTGTAAAGAAATAGCAAATATATACCCATATATATGCTTTAGGGAAAAAATAGGTGCTGTAATAGTCTGCTAGGAATGCCATAACAAAATACCATAGACGGGGTGGCTTAAACAATTGAAGTTTATTTTCTCACAGTTCTAGAGGTTATACATTAAAGATTAAGGTGCTGTAAGATTTGTTGTCTGGTGAGTCTTCTCTTCCTGGTGTGTAGATGGTTATCTTCTTGCTGAGTCATCACATAGTCTTCCCTCTGTGCACATGTGGAGAGGGAGAAGAAAGGAGAGATACGGACAGAGGGAGGGAGTACTCTCTAGTCTCTTTTTTTTGTTCTTATAAGGACACCAATTCTATTGGAATTGTGCTCTGATTTAACCTTAATTATCTCCCTAAAGGCCTTATCTCCAAATGGAGGGCTAGAGCTTCAATGTCTGACTTATAAGGGGCACACAGTTCAGCCTCTAATAGGTACACATCTCAACTTGCAGGTTCAATCTCTGGTTGGGGCACATACCTAGGTTGCAGGTTCAATCCCAGGTCCGGGCACATACAGAAGGTAACCAATCATGTTCCTCTCTCTTTCTAAAATCAATAAACATATATATTTTTATTTTAAAAAGTGTTGGACAATTCAGTGAAACTGTATTTAAATTGTCTTGGAACCAGTGCAGCAGGACTGGTTGTAACCCCAACCTATGATCAAACTTCCTGAGCTTCCTTAGCCTCATGTGTTCTGCACTGCTTCAGCAGTGCAGGGACATGTGGACAGCCCAGAAGATACTTGTGCTGGAGAAATGATATTTGAGTTCTTTCCCTTTCTATCCTTTCATTACCTTAGAAGGTTAGAATCACTGTGGAAGGCAGCAACGCTTAATTCTCTCTAGGTCAAGCAGACTGCCTTCTTCAAGAACTTCACTGTTACCCTTTCCTGGGTATCGGAGATTCAAAACTTCCCTGAGGGAGCCCTTGCCAGGAAAGCAGAAGTACTAGAAGCAATGCAGTTGGCTCCGTCTAGGGCACCTTCTGACCCATTTCTCTGTAGCTATCTGATATACAGGCTGAGAATACAATGCCAACCTGGGATTAGGATCCTTGGGAGGACACTAATGGGGGCCTCTCTGAGTGGTTCTGTCCATCAATCCTAGCTAAAAAGACCTGTGCTCAGGAGACATTAGCCCAGAATGTTCTCAAAGGGTTTTTTTCACTAAATAGTACTAGTAAAGAACATTAGAAATTATGGTGAGAAGTAAAGGATTCTGGGGACAAATTAGTATGTTTAACCTAGAGTTTCTCGCAGTAAATAGACTTCTTCAATGCACGCTTTATTAGAACCTTCATTGAGCCAAATGTATAGTAGGAATCCCCAGGAGTAAGGCCTGGTGAACAGGCCTTCCCAAGCTTACTCATCACAGGATCTTTTCAGTCAGAGAATCTTGGTCATATTGTTGTTCTCCAGGACTCACTTAGAAGCGCTAACTCTAGGAGAATCACGTAAAAAGCCACTGCAGGAGGTGCACCTTAACTTAAGGAATTCTTCCAGGCCTAGCTCTGCTGTCTCCCTCCCCGCACCCACCTACCTATCTGCTCCCAGTAATGCCAAATCCACCTGGCCTCCCTTCTTGGCTGGGTCTTTTCCTGTTCACCTGCCTCTTTCTTGGCTGACCTAGAACTCCCATAGGATTCAGGTGCCAACCTCATTTCTAGACTCCATGCTTTCCATTGAGAATTGGCAGATATGCAAACCAGACTCTCTGAACCATAAGAGTCTGGCTTGTTTTCAACTCTTCATGTCGAGCTTTGACTCTTCTCTGGTTAGGAAGGAAGCAAACTGCTAAAATAACCAGATACTTTTCAGATAGAGGCTTTCCTTAACCCAAGGTAGAGTACCCAAGAGAGGTACTAAAGGACATGTATACTTGCCATCTTACAAAAGCCTAATTTGCCTCTGGGCACTGAACAAGGAAGAGGAAGATGAAATAATGTCACCTGCCTACTGTGTGTCAGACACTATAGTAAGTGCTTTACATCCTTTACTTGAGTTCTTACAACCACCCTACGAGATATTTAGATCCAAGTATTACAATCCATTTTATACGGGAGGAAACTGAGGCTCGGAGAAATGAGGAAACAGGCTCAAGGGAGCGCAGCTTACAGTGAGTAACATCACCAGGATTCAAGTCTGTGTGGCTCTGGAGCCCATGCTTATTGATAACTTTGCTCTGTTGCTTCCTTGTGAACCTTCAGATGGGATGGAGCTTGTCTACATGGTGTTGCCCAAGTTAAAGAGAAGCTTGGATGACAGAAGTTATCACCGCCTGTCCCCTCCCTCAACCCCAGTCAAGTGTTTTACAGTCAATAGAACTATGAGTTTGGTGTTTGTTTTATAAACAGTGATTCAGGCTTTGGTGGGGTCGTTGGAGGGAATCTACAGCTCTAGTGACCTTACTGTAAAGTATTAACTTCGATCATTATCTCTCTGGTATCATGTAGCACAGCTCCCTATCACCAGCCTCCCGCCTCATATTCCCTGTGCTGTAGCCTTTCTGAAAGTAGTTTTGATCTTTTCTGTTGTAAAGTCCAATCACCTTTTGGATAAAGTCTAAACTCCTTAAACAGGCTTTCTAAATATCCCCTGCCTACTTCTTCAGCTTATGCCTTAAAAA
Organism: Noctilio leporinus; assembly: GCA_004026585.1. Taxonomy (NCBI): domain Eukaryota; kingdom Metazoa; phylum Chordata; class Mammalia; order Chiroptera; family Noctilionidae; genus Noctilio; species Noctilio leporinus. The sequence goes on from PVIW01012262.1 coordinate 21,402, forward strand.
TTTTCTCCTCCTGGCTGGTGTGGCTCGGTGGATTGAGCTTGTGAACCAAAGGGTTGCTGGTTTGATTCCCAGTCAGGGCACCTGCCTGGATTGTGAGTGAGGTCCCCAGTTGGGAGTGTGTAGCAGGCAACCAATCAATGTTTTTCTTTCTTTTTCCCTCCCTCCCCCCTCTCTAAAAACAAATAAATGAAATCCTTAAATTAAAAACTTCTCTATTCCCACTTTCATCCCTTAGCTTGCAGCCATGCCAAATGGCTTTCAGTTTCTGGTGTGTCCCGTCTGGCTTCAGATTATTCAACACCTCTTAAGTTTTTCCCTCTTTATTTTTACTGCCAAGAATGCCTGATATCCCTCACCAACCCCATCTGCCCTGGGAAAAACGATTTGACTTATCACACTCAGGTGAATTGTCACCTGCTCTAGGAAACCTTCCTGATTCCTGCTCATCTTCTTTGGATCGTGCCAGGCCTGATGTAACCTCCCAGCCTTGTACTTTTATAGATGAACTTCCAGAGGTACTTCTCAGTTTTGGACAAGCTCCTTTCTAGCAGGGACCTGGGGTTATTTATTCTTGTGTCTCAAGTACCCAGGATAGGTCTACCATGTAATAAGCACCCAGGAAATGTTGGCTAACTAAAAGGATGAAATGGAAATTTCCCTAAAATAGGCAAGTATTTGACATTAATTTTAAACGCAGCCAAGAGAATCCTCAGAATAAGTGGACAGAGAGGACTATAATTGGATTCTTTTCCTATTTTCATGAGATATGAGTCTAGAAGAATCTGATTATTTAGATTTTAATTTTTCCCTCCATAAAACATTTTAAATGTTTTATTGATTGTTAGAGAGAGGGAGGGAAACATCAGTGTGTTGTTCCCCTTATTATGTATTCACTGGAGATCTAACTCACAACCTTGGCATATTGGGACATCGCTCTAACCAACTGAACTACCCTAACCAGGGTCTTCCATAAAACTCTTGAGAGGAAAATCAAAATTGCTAAGGGCGAGAGGGTTAGCGTGCAACTGAAATATGCTAACTGCCCACCAGGGGGTGCTATGAGCACAAAGAGAAACAATCTCATCCATCGTTCTTTTTCAGAGAGAAACTGCAGAAACCAAGTCACTTTTCTATTTTCCCTGCATTGCGTACAATTTTTTTCAAGAAATTAATAACTCTTACAGCATAGTGGAAAATTATGCATCGCCGGAACACGTCTTTCTTCTAACACAGTGCACGAGTGCGTGCGTGGGGTGTGCATCCACACAGTGCCCCCTTCTGGCATACTTAAAAGATGCAGATGTTAAGTTTAAAGATGCATGATTTGTGGTATATCCGGAAAATGTTCATCAAAAAATTTAGGTGTTATTCACTATGATGTCAGAGGCAGAATTAAACAATAGACGTATGTGCTATGTAGCTTCTAACCCTAACAGATTAGGTTATAGAAGACCCGTCCAAGTATCAGAGCTGAGCTGTTAGCTCTTCTTACTGAGAACCCACTTCACTGTAGTACCAGCTGTGTGCACTACTTCCATTTTGATTCTATGAAACAATAATGGGGGAACACCCACAAGCCATATTTGGGGAGTGGTAATTTCTATAACTAGCAACTTAGGTATATTGAATCTTGTTTTCACCATCTTATCTCCAGTTTCCACCTTCAGCATATTCCTGATGACCTTGTATTGAGTGATATTTTTGAACTGTATTCATGGTTATCTTCCCCTTTAGACTCGGAGCTCTGTGGGAATGTGTGGGCTTTTCCCACTTGTATCTTTTCCATATGGTAAGGGTACATTGTGCAAAGATATATTGTCAGGACTCAGGTAATGTTCTTGGATTGTTTGCTTATTGATCACTTTCCACAAAAATGCTGCCAAAAATGTCAGGGAGGATAATGAAGAGATTACAAGGGACCAAGGGGAAGAAGAGAGGACTAATTTTTATTGACTGCTCACAGTGTGCCAGAACTGCTCTAAGCCCTTTATATGAATTCCTCATTTAACTCTATTTTTTTATTTTGGCTCTGTAAATTCTTTTTATTTTATTTTTTTTTGGCCTTTTTTATTGTTATTCTTTCACAGTTGTCCAAATTTTGCCCCTGTTGCTCTCCCCTGCCTCTTATAATAGTCCAATGAAGGAATGATCATCAGCCCAATCCCACCACCTGCCTTTTTGCACATCTGTGGCTCTTACATTAAAATACCCAACTCAGTGGCATTGCTGGGAGTGCCCAAGGCTTCACCTGTGCCTCTGTGCCTCAGGGCCTTCGTGATGCTGACTGGGATTTGAGTTGTGTGTACAATAGCCAATGGGCTGTTACTGAAACTGGGTCCTATATTTATGAGGAGGAGGAGGAAGGATCCCTGTGACTGTTTCTGTGCTGGTGAAACTCTCAAAGAAAATGAGAGAGAGCTGCAGCCTGCGGTAGTTGACAGCAGTGGTTCTCATATCTGCTTGGGGTGAGAGGCTCCCTGTGCAGCATTTCCTCCTGGAACACATTGGTATCATAGGAAATAAGTGACCGGGGCAGTGCCGATGGACCTCCAGCAATTGGATTCACTGGAGAGTGATTCACAGCGGAAGGGAGCACAGAATCATGAAGATCCTGGCTTGGGAAAGACCACAGATGATACCCAGCAAGCTTTAAAAACCTTTGGGCCCTGGCTGGTGTGGCTCAGTGGATTGGCATCAGGCCAGAAACCCAAAGGTTGCTGGTTCAATTCCCCAGCCAGGGCACATAACCAGGTTGCAAGCCAGGTCTCCAGCCAGGCCCTTAGCTGGAGGCAGGTGAAAGGCAACCATACATTAATGCTTCTCTCCCTTTCTTCCTCCCTCCCTGCCCTTCTCTCTGAAAATAATGAATAAAATCTTTTAAAAAAGAAAGAAAAACCTTTGACAGTATTCCAGCCACTTGCCAGCTGTGTGATCTTGTATAAGAAACTTGACTTCTCATAGCCTGAGTTTCATCATCTGAAAAAGAAAAAACAGAGCAAAGAAAACTTTACAGCGTTGTTGTGAGGATTCAGTGAGGAAACATGCACTCCTGGAGTGTATTAGATACTCATTTGTTGTTTTTAAAATATACTGTTTTCAGAGCAGTTTTAGATTCACACAAAATTGAGTGGCAGGTATGGAGATTTCCCATATACTCCCAGTCATTCCCCCTTATCAACAACATCCCCAACAATTACGAACATGTGGGACATTTGTTAGAATTGATTAACTTACACTGGCACATCAAAATCACCCAAAGTCCATACTTTACATTATGGTTCTCTCTTGGTGTGATACATTCTATGCATTGTATGGTTGGGCAGCTGTATAATGACCTGTGTCTATCATTATGGTATCATGCAGAAAATATGCACTTCCCCAAAAATCCTCCTTGCTCTGCCTATCCATCCCTCCCCCCGCTGTCTCTCCCCAACCCCTAGCAACCACTTTAGTGCCTTTTCCAGAGTGTCATATGATTGGAATCGCATGGTAGATAGCCTTTTCAGGTTAGCTTATTTCACCTAGTGATAACTATTGAGGGTTCCTGCGTGTCGTTTCATAGCACATGGCTCATTTCTGTTTCATTCAGGATAATATTCCACACTCTGTAAGTATCGTACGTTATTTACGCACTCAGCTACTGAGGACATCTCACTCACTTCCAGGTTTGATGATTATGAATAAAGCTGCTATAAACATCTGCGTGTAGAATTTTGTGTAGACATATAATTTCAACTCACTGGTGATTTTTAATGCAAACTGAATCTGTCCTTACTCCCACAAATTCTTCCCAAAGTGGGAGACCAGTGCAACCAAGAAGCTTGATTTTTGGCAAAATGCTCCTTATTAATTAGCCAAGAGGCCATGGTGGTACAGCAAGTAAACAACTACCATGAAGCTGTTCGCATCAGTTTCTACAGACACTTTAAAACAATTAAACTGTCAAGGGGGCCTGGAGACAGAGCTTTGCATTTTAATGGTAAATGATTAAATATCAGGCATTATTGCTTTTGATGTGTCTGGGCTCTAAGAGGAGGGCAGAGTATTGATTGGGGCCTCCAGGAAGGGAGGAAGCTCACTCTGACTGCTTGACCACAGTGTAATGAAAGCTTCAAGATCTGTAACATTTTGGGCTAGGGATTAAAGGCCACTCACCAGAGACTTAACTAGATTTGTCAACTTTGGTTTAGTTGGACTCTGCCTGTAGGGACAGATGATAGATTGTGACTTCAGAGGGCTACTGTTGGTAGGTGGGCAGAAGGAGCGAGTTGGTTGCTGATGGCATTTATTGGAAAAGGTTGGGTGACACAGCGCTGAGTGCTGACCCCAGGATTGATTCCATCTAGATTGAAATTGTCATAAGGGAAGTGAAGGCTGCCCATGCAGCCCGCACCTACAGTGACTAATGCAAAACTCTGCAAGTATTTATGTGTCACAATTATGGCAGCCACACAGGTTCAGGCTTCTAGAGCATTCACCATTTAGGATTCACCATTCAGGATACACCATTCCCTATTGAGTTTGTTCATTTACAGGACCTTGTCAAATTGCATGTGGCCCTTGCCCTAGCCACTTCCAGCCCTGGAAACAGGGGATCATGTAAATTGCTTAATGCAATCCAGTGTCATAGTTCAATGATAGAAGTTTGTATTGGGGACAGTGAAAGGACCAAGGAGGCCAACATCAAACTGAGAGGCATGAAGAGTCTGGCAAAAAAGGCTTCCTAGAAGATGTTCTACTTGAAAGTAAGCCAACAAAGGGCGAAAGAACATCCCAAGCTGAGGGAAGATCATGAACAGATTTGTGAAGGTATAAAAAAGCCTAGGGCATGCAGAGAACTCAGCCTGGTGTGTGGGTTCAGATGTTGTACCCTGAGCCATTGGGCTGAATCAGCAAAAACATGTACCCCTAAGGCTCAATAGAACAGGCGAGTACTACCATCCTCTGTGCCTTTCTGTTGTTTATAATCCTTCCATTTGTCCCACTACCCAAGAGGATGGCAATTGGAGAACAAGGTACTCTTTGTTTTTCCAAAATGAAACCATCTTGTTGAGAGTTCCCATTTATTTACACATTTGTGTCAACTTAATCAGTATTGCTTGCCTCAATAACACTGGACCAAGATCAGTCATGCTGCAGACTAGGCGGATAGGGCGACCCAAGGTGGAAGAGAAGATAGAAGCATGGAGTCCTGAGAGGGCTGCCAAACTTAACAGGGGGTTCAGTCCTGCATGAAATTACAACAGTTAGAGAGCAGCACAAAGCCACTGAGTAGCAGGAAGGCCCTGAGTAGGCAAGAATTAGTTTGGGGGAAAGGAGAGAAAGGGTAGCAGACATCAGTTTCACCTATCTTGCAATTTGGCTCCATGTCAGCCCTCACTTTGTTTATTTTTGTGCAGTCTAGACATCAAAGATTAAGTTGATCTCCCAGGGGACCCCCTTCCCCACAGCCCCTGCAGGGCCACAGGAAGCTATGGAACACCTCAAAGAAAAGCCATGTTTCTTGGCTAGTCTTGATAAGACCACACATATTGAGATGACTTAATTTTGTCCCTTGGGAAATGCCTTTTTTTTAAGAGCTCTTACATTGGCCAAGAGAGACTGCCTCCATATTAGGGTTTGCTATTTTGGTTTGAAGGAAGTTGGCATCTCTCCTGTGTGAGGAGTTCACTGAAGCTTAAATTCTTCCATTAGCCATCTTGGTTTGCAAACAGGGCTCTGGTCATATGCAACTGTATGCCTGGTGGCCTGACCACTAGCTCAGCTTCCCAGTCACAGAACCATGGGGAAGAGCCCTGGCCACACTCTCAAACTGATCATCTGGCTCCTTAGGCATGACTGACTGGTTAACAACCAGTTTTTAAGGGACAGGACTGGCTGTGCAATTTGCAGGGCCCAGTGCAAAGCAAAGTTTTCAAAAATTTTGCCCTTTGTTCAGAACCTGCAAAGAATTTTATTTATTTTTAAAGGACTTATTCATTATTTTTAGAGAGAGGGAACTGGAAGGAGGAAGAAAGGGAGAGAAACATCAATGTATGGTTTCTTTTCACCTGCCTCCAGCCAAGGACCTGGCTGGAGACCTGGCTTGCAACCTGGTTATGTTCCCTGGCTGGGGAATTGAAACAGCGACCTTTGGGTTTGCAAGCTGGCACCTAGCCACTGAGCCACCAGCCAGGGCTGTTAAGAATTTTAAAACAGTGACAATAAAGCATAAAACCAAGTACAAGGTCCTTCTCAGAGCATATTCCAGAATGATGGCACAGGGCAACTTCCAGAAAGCTGGCCCTGCTGAGGGCCAACTCATTGGCCCATCTGTGTTCTGAGGGCTCCTGATGTTTAGGCCCTTGAGATACAGGCTGCTGGTGAGGGGTGAGGAGGATGTTTCATTTCAGGGCAGAACAAATTTTCCCCATCCTCTGCCTACTGCTCGAAACCCAGTCCTTCAGCTAAAGCAATTTCGCTTGAGGCCGAATCTCTTTGGGAGGGGCTAACGTTAGCAGCTGTCTGTTCCACTCTTCATTTTGAATGGAAAAGTGAAGGGAGAGTGCACCAGGCAATTCTGATTATTCAGAGGAGCTTATGGGGAAAATTATGTAAGTTTATGAAATGCTTTTGAATATACATCTTCTTCCTTTCCATGTAGCACTGAGTATGGGGATTGGTGGGACTCAATAAATATAGCTCCATGTGGGTGTCAGTAACTCTTCAATATTCATTGATAGTGACAACATTCAGACCTTGAGACAGATTTCCTTTTGCTCTGACTCAAGGGAAGTTTTCCCAGAGTCACACAGGAGAATCCAATCTGTTCAATAGGAAAGACTCATTTGCTCCCAAAATAACTGAATTTCCATTTCCATTTGAATTTTGAACCAAAAGAGTGGATCTTTCATAAGGGAAAAATAAAAAGAATGGCACTTTGGTTCATGGTTTTACTTTTTCTTAAAATTGTGATCCTTATATTAACACTATTGAGTGCTTCAGTAATGTGTATGATATAATGCTAAAATAGTCTTTGTTTTGTGGGGTTTTTTTGTTTTGTTACAATTAGCTAAAAGCCTAGACATTGGCTGCTAATAGAGTCTCTAAATTTTTTTTTACAAGAGTTCAATATGAAAATGTGTTTTTTGGCAGAAACGTCAAAATTCTGGGAGAATCTCAACATTTTACAATACAAAAGATTGAGCAACTGTAACGGCTATAAATGTCTATTTTGCTTGTAGCATTTTCTGTTCATCAATAATTTAATTTCCAAATAAAAGACACATTCTCTACAACCCAGAAGCTATTGGGGAACCTTTCAGACTACAGCGTTACTGACAGGGGGAGAAGCTCCTACTAGAGGAGGCAGCGAGCTTCAGAAACTCCTCTAATGTGCTGAGGGATTGTATTACAGACTATTTTTCGTAATTCTAGAAGGCAAAATACAATTTTCTGCTTGGAAATAATAACTTTAAGCAAATAGTATGGGCGAAGCTTATATCTGAGTCCAAAGAATGGTCTGGCTATTGCCAGAACAATACCGCTACATAATGAATCATTAATGATCTGTGAGAGTCATAATGGTCTGTCACTAATGCCCATTAATGATCTCTCTATACCGCGAGTATGGGCTTGATGTTTCTGGCCAGTACCTTGGAGAATACTTTAGATATGCCTTAAACTTTCTCTGCTCTCCTCTCTCTGTGTCTGCTCCAAATGTAGACAGCAGTCGTCTGGGTAGGACCAGCTTATAAAGAAGCATGGCTTTGTTAAGGAAGTCGTATTCAGGTAAGATTTATTTAAGCAATGTTTTTGCAGGACATAGATTTGAAAGCTTATCTTGGGTGTTAACATCTTTGTAAAAATTAACAAAATTGTGCCGGGAACATTTCTGTTGATGTTTTCTTTCTGGATGGGACAAGGGCTCTTGACTTTTCTCAGACTCTATCATGTTTGGCTGTTGAGCATAGACTCTTTGAAAAATGCTTTGTTTTGTTTTGTTTTCTAAGAGAAATTTAAGCTATTATAGAGAAGTGAACAAGTATATCTGTTTATTTAAAACCCTATTTGTGTTTAGAGAATCGCGCCACTGGCTGCTTCTGGAGAGATTTCCTCCCTCCACATCTTCATTTACTCTATCCATACAGTACAAAACGTTCATTTGGATTTCTAAAGGGAGCAAAGAGAATAAATGATTATAATTTGGCTTTAAATGTATTTTGCTTTAAGCTTAGCAAGAGGACAGAAAGAGAAGGCAACAGAGAGCTAAGAAAAGGTGGACACAGTTGCGCGTTAATTCTGAGAATCTTATTAGGTGTGTCTACCGGGAAATCACAGAAGCTAGACATCCAGAATGTCTAAGCGGAACAAGATGAGGAGCGTTCTTCCATGGCGGCAAGGGAGATGCGGCAGATAGCTAATGGGACCAACGCCCAAGAGCCTCTGGCTCACTGACAAAAACAAGATGAGAGAAGGTCGCAGGAGCGGCCACTTTCAAGCCACTGAAAAGAGCAAGATAGGGATTCGCTTGGAGGGGTGAAACGACTCTGGGGTCTACTTTTGGATGAGAAATTCTACCACGTACCTCAATGGAAAATGACACATTTTCTTGTGGAAGCTGTTTGCCAGTCTGCGTGTTATCTGAACGAAGTAGCCTCATCAAGCTAAGTGAAACCCTTTGCACTTGAACTGGAAGGGGCCCCAGAGGATGTTAACCTCTCTGAATGTTTTATTTCGCTAGAACGTTTTGTCCAAGTGAGTGATTGCTTTTTGCAATTTTTGTTTCTTCAAAATCTTTTCCCCTATCCCAAAACTGCCGAGTAGCATGTTTATTCATGGAATTACCTGGGGTTAATAGGCTTTCCCTTCTGAATACTTGGCAGGAGCTCCTGGACTACTTGGAGAGGTCCTGGAGCTTCTTAGATGAAGGCTCCAGTTGATGTGTCATGTTGCATGGGCATTGTTTATTTGGTTATTTTCTATTGATCTCCCCATGAAAGGGATAAAGAAAAACAATCCTTATTTCAACGGTTAGAGAATCAAGGGCAGTATTAGTAATTAAAATCATTATGGAATTTCTGAGGTGGGTTCAGCATTTAATTTTTTTTTTATTTATTTTCACAATGTATGCCTCTAAGAAACCCACCAAAGTTGCCACTTGTCAGGTGGGAGGTAGCTTATAATCATTCTTTAAGGAACAGACTGCAGACTGTATGCTCCTTATCTCATGGTATGGACCATGTAGTAAAAACGTTTAAACTTATCCCCCTGCTTGTAAAGTATTTGAGTGGAACATGTCCATTAATTCTTTGCTGAGTAAGGTTTGTGATACAGGTAATTGTCACTGAACAATTATTGCATTGACATGTGCACGCATTAATTGGCAATGGTCAGATTGCCATCTAAGCTCTCTGGTTAGGTTCAAGCACCAACCGATGTTATGCTTACAAAGAACTTCTAGATTGATTGATGACATATTAGAAATATGTTCATGGCAAACTGAGCCCCTTCACAGAAATGAATACAAACTATGGGGCAGACTGACAGTGACTGGAGTTTCTTTTTGAAAGGAATGTTATTGAAAAAATCCCTGATGCCATACAGCCTTAGCTGTGAGTCCATGGTAGGTAGCATGGTACAAAAGAGACTGGAGGAAAGGATTGTGCAACCAAAGAAGAACAGTCCTAAGAAAGGTCTGGTAATTTACCTCTTTGCCTTTAGACAGAAAAACACTTCACCCCTGGTATACGGATGAGATTATCCCAGTCACTGCACCCAGAAGGTCTCTCAAGAATTCATTTCAACAGCTCTCAAGGAGGAGTGTTCACCCTAAATCTCCCCTCCTCCAGTTAATTCTGTTGTCTCTTCTTTGGTCCTCAGGAAGGCTAAAGTACAGAGAGTAGCTGTGCTCCGTGTATCTTCCTGCAGCCTTGAAGCCCTCATGGTCATGCTTCTATAAGTTAAAGAATTGCATTTCTTTATCTAGTCCTTTTAGTCTTGTATCGAGCCAACCTGTTTTAGCTCACCCACTTCTCTGTTTTTGTCCTTGTTGTGCTGCTTTCTGTTTGTCGTGACTACTTCTTCAGCTTTTCAAGGTCCCTTTATGCTTTCCCCTGTTTCTGGCTGGTTATTGGACACTCTGTTCAGTGGCCTGTCTATTGTATCATATTGACTTAAGTTTTTTTGTTGTTTGGTTTTTAATTTTTTTGGATTTTTTTTAATTTTATTGTTGTTGTATTACATCCATCCCCTTTTTGCTCCCCTCTGTCCACCTCCCCACCCACCCATTCCCCCCAAAGTCAACCCCTCCTGTTGTCCATGTCTATGGTTCCTTGACTTAAGTTTTCAAAAGTTAGAATACATGAAGACAGATTTCCCTGTTTGGGAACTACAGGAAAGAAATAACATCTTTGTTGATTTTCTTATTGATAGATACCTAGGAAATGATATATTTATTGTTTGTTTTATTAATAACCACTGAGTCCATTTTCAGGGGACACAGTGGTGTACTTTCAGCTGTTTGCATAGATCACTCATTCCAAACACTGGGGCCATTGTCACCTGGGCAGTGCCTCACAGTGCATTCTCCCAATATGCAGTTCTCACTGCATGGACCTGGGCGTGAGGCTTAGTAGATACTTAGTATTTGTTGAGTGAATGAATATATCCACAGTGGCTGCGAAGAACATTCAAAACTACTTCAGTATACTTGCTTTGGACATAATTAATCAATCTAAGCTGATCTTATAAAACTGACCAGAAAGATCTTTTTCAAATTGTATCTTTAGAATATATAGTGGAAGTCTACATTGGCCTTTGTCATTTGCTTTTGAAACTAGAGATTTGTGATACTATTTGGAAGGGAAGATGTCTTGGGCAGCAAGACAATTCATCCCTGGACCTAAGCTCTTCCACAGGAAATAAGTGTATCTTAGGTAGAAGAGGTTCTGTAAGTTTCCCTTGGGATACCAGGCCCAAGAAAGAAAGATGAATATGTCATTATTTTCATTCCAACAGTGCAGCTGGTCATGACTTAAAAGTGTAAGCAATCCACAGAACAACTGTGTCTTTATACAATTAAATTGTTTCCAGAAAGTTATATCTAAATTGCATCTCATTTAAAATCTGCATGGGGTATGTAGTAAGGAAATAGCCTCTATGGGGATGTGTTTTTAAAAAACAAAGAATTTGTTTAAAGTATACATATTTGAAAGATTACTCTTTAGCCTTTGCTAGTGGCATAGTAGGTAACACACCAGCCTGCGAACCCAAAGGTTGCTGGTTCGATTCCCAGCTAGGGCACATAACTAGGTTGCAAGCCATGTCTCCAGCCAGGTCTGTAGCTGGAGGCAGGTGAAAGGCAGCCATACATTGATGCTTCTCTCCCTCTCTGCCTCTTTCCCTTCCCCTCTCTCTAAAAATAATAAAGTAAAAACTTTTTTAAAAAGCCCTGGCTGGAGGTGCTGGAAACAGCCTAAGTGCCCATCGGTGGATGATTGGATCAAAAAACTTTGGTACATTTACACAATGGAATTCTATATGGCAGAAAGAAAGAAGGAACTTGTACCCTTTGCAACAACATGGATGGAACTGGAGAATATTATGCTTAGTGAAATAAGCCAGTCAGTGAAGGACAGTTATCATATGTTCTCACCCA